>JAVRKA010000633.1:0-73440 GCA_034508555.1 Venustoraphidia nigricollis
AGTTTCCGATAGGCATTTCAAAAATAGGTGCCGATAGGCATTACAGATATAGGTGCCGATAGGCATTTCAGATATAGTTGCCGATTGGCATTTTAAAAATAGGTGCCGATAGGCATTTCAGATATAAGTGCCGATAGGCATTTCAGATATAGTTGCCGATTGGCATTTTAAAAATAGTTGCCGATAGGCATTTAAAATAAAAGTGCCGATAGGCATTTTAAATATAGGTGTCGATCGGCATTTCAGATATAAATGCCGAAAGGCATTTCAGATATAGGTGCCGATAGGCATTTCTGATGTGGTTGCCGATAGGCATTTCAAATATAGGTGCTGATAGGCATTTCAGATGTAGTTTTCGATAGGCATTTCAAAAATATGTGCCGATAGGCATTTCAGATATAGGTGCCGATAGGCACTTCAGATATAAATGCCGATTGGCATTTTAAAAATAGGTGCCGATAGGCATTTCAGATATAGAAGCCGATAGGCATTTCAAATATAGGCGCCGATAGGCATTTCAGATATGGTTGCCGATAGGCATTTCAAATATAGGTGCTGTTAGGCATTTCAGATGTAGTTTCCGATAGGCATTTCAAAAATAGGTGCCGATAGGCATTTCAGATATAGGTGCCGATAGGCATTTCAGATATAGTTGCCGATTGGCATTTTAAAAATAGTTGCCGATAGGCATTTAAAATAAAAGTGCCGATAGGCATTTCAAATATAGGTGTCGATAGGCATTCCAGATATGGTTGCCGATAGGCATTTCAAATATAGGTGCTGATAGGCATTTCAGATGTAGTTTCCGATAGGCATTTCAAAAATAGGTGCCGATAAACATTTCAGATATAGGTGCCGATAGGCATTTCAGATATAGTTGCCGATTGGCATTTTAAAAATAGGTGCCGATAGGCATTTCAGATATAGAGGCCGATAGGCATTTCAAATATAGGTGCCGATAGGCATTCCAGATATGGTTGCCGATAGGCATTTCAAATATAGGTGCTGATAGGCATTTCAGATGTAGTTTCCGATAGGCATTTCAAAAATTGGTGCCGATAGGCATTTCAGATATAGGTGCCGATAGGCATTTCAGATATAGTTGCCGATTGGCATTTGTAAAATAGGTGCCGATAGGCATTTCAGATATAGAAGCCGATAGGTATTTCAAATATAGGTGTCGATAGGCATTTCAGATATGATTGCCGATAGGCATTTCAAATATAGGTGCTGATAGGCATTCCAGATGTAGTTTCCGATAGGCATTTCAAAAATAGGTGCCGATAGGAATTTCAGATATAGGTGCCGATACGCATTTCAGATATAGTTGCCGATTTGCATTTTAAAAATAGGTGCCGATAGGCATTTCAGATATATAAGCCGATAGGCATTTCAAATATAGGTTCCGATGAGCATTCCAGATATGGTTGCCGATAGGCATTTCAAAAATAGGTGCCGATAGGCATTTCAGATATAGGTGCCGATAGGCTTATCAGATATAGTTGCCGATAGGCATTTAAAATAAAAGTGCCGATAGGCATTTCAAATATAGGTGTCGATCGGCATTTCAGATATAAATGCCGAAAGGCATTTCAGATATAGGTGCCGATAAGCATTTCTGATGTGGTTGCCGATAGGCATTTCAAATATAGGTGCTGATAGGCATTTCAGATGTAGTTTTCGATAGGCATTTCAAAAATAGGTTCCGATAGGCATTTTAGATATAGGTGCCGATAGGCATTTCAGATATACTTACCGATTGGCATTTTAAAAATAGGTGCCGATAGGCATTTTAGATATAGAAGCTGATAGGTATTTCAAATATAGGTGTGGATAGGCATTTCAGATATGGTTGCCGATAGGCATTTCAAATATAGGTGCTGATAGTCATTTCAGATGTAGTTTCCGATAGGCATTTCAAAAATAGGTTCCGATATACATTTTAGATAAAGGTGCCGATAGGCATTTCAGATATACTTAAAGATTGGCATTTCAAAAATAGGTGCCGATAGGCATTTCAGGTATAGGTGCCGATAGGCTTATCAGATATAGTTGCCGATAGGCATTTAAAATAAAAGTGCCGATAGGCTTTTCAAATATAGGTGTCGATCGGCATTTCAGATATAAATGCCGAAAGGCATTTCAGATATAGGTGCCGATAAGCATTTCTGATGTGGTTGCCGATAGGCATTTCAAATATAGGTGCTGATAGGCATTTCAGATGTAGTTTTCGATAGGCATTTCAAAAATAGGTGCCGATAGGTATTTCAGATATAGGTGCCGATAGGCACTTCAGATATAAATGCCGATTGGCATTTCAAATATAGGCGCCGATAGGCATTCCAGACATGGTTGCCGATAGGCATTTCAAATATAGGTGCTGATAGGCATTCCAGATATGGTTGCCGATAGGCATTTCAAATATAGGTTCTGATTATCATTTCAGATGTGGTTTCCGATAGGCATTTCAAAAATAGGTGCCGATAGGCATTTCAGATATAGGTGCCGATAGGCATTTCAGATATAGTTGCCTATTGGCATTTTAAAAATAGGTGCCGATAGGCATTTCAGATATAGAAGCCGATAGGGATTTCAAATATAGGTGTCGATAGGCATTTCAGATATGGTTGCCGATAAGCATTTCAAATATAGGTGCTGATAGGCATTTCAGATGTAGTTTCCGATAGGCATTTCAAAAATAGGTGCCGATAGGCATTTCAGATATAGGTGCCGATAGGCATTTTAGATATAGTTGCCGATTGGCATTTTAAAAATAGGTGCCGATAGGCATTTCAGATATAGAAGCCGATAGGCATTTCAAATATAGGTGCCGATAGGCATTCCAGATATGGTTGCCGATAGGCATTTCAAATATAGGTGCTGATAGGCATTTTAGATGTAGTTTCCGATAGGCATTTCAAAAATTGATGCCGATAGGCATTTCGGATATAGGTGCCGATAGGCATTTCAGATATAGTTGCCGATTGGCATTTTAAAAACAGGTGCCGATAGGCATTTCAGATATAGAAGCCGATAGGTATTTCAAATATAGGTGTCGATAGGCATTTCAGATATGGTTGCCGATAGGCATTTCAAATATAGGAGCAGATAGGCATTTCAGATGTAGTTTCCGAAAGGCATTTCAAAAATATATGCCGATAGGCATTTCAGATATAGGTGCCGATTGGCATTTCAGATATAGTTGCCGATTGGTATTTTAAAAATAGGTGCCAATAGGCATTTCAGATATAGAAGCCGATAGGCATTTCAAATATAGTTTGCGATAGGCATTCCAGATATGGCTGCCGATAGGCATATCAAATATAAGCGCTGATAATCATTTCAGATGTAGTTTCCGATAGGCATTTTAAAAATAGGTACCGATAGGCATTTCAGATATAGGATCCGATAGGCATTTCAGATATAGTTGCCGATTGGCATTTTAAAAATAGGTGCCGATAGGCATTTCAGATATAGAAGCCGATAGGTATTTCAAATATAGGTGTGGATAGGCATTTCAGATATGGTTGCCGATAGGCATTTCAAATATAGGTGCTGATAGTCATTTCAGATGTAGTTTCCGATAGGCATTTCAAAAATAGGTTCCGATAGGCATTTCAGATATAGTTGCCGATAGGCATTTCAGATATAGTTGCCGATTGGCATTTTAAAAATAGGTGCCGATAGGCATTTCAGATATAGGTGCCGATAGGCATATCAGATATAGTTGCCGATAGGCATTTAAAATATATGTGCCGATAGGCATTTCAAATATAGGTGTCGACCGGCATTTCAGATATAAATGCCGAAAGGCATTTCAGATATAGGTGCCGATAGGCATTTCTGATGTGGTTGCCGATAGGCATTTCAAATATAGGTGCTGATAAGCATTTCAGATGTAGTTTTCGATAGGCATTTCAAAAATAGGTGCCGATAGGCATTTCAGATATAGGTGCCGATAGGCACTTCAGATATAGTTGCCGATTGGCATTTTAAAAATAGGCGCCGATAGGTATTTCAGATATAGAAGCCGATAGGCATTTCAAATATAGGCGCCGATAGGCATTCCAGATATGGTTGCCGATAGGCATTTCAAATATAGGTGCTGATAGGCATTCCGGATGTAGTTTCCGATAGGCATTTCAAAAAATGGTGCCGATAGGCATTTCAGATATAGGTGCCGATAGGCATTTCAGATATAGTTACCGATTGGCATTTTAAAAATAGGTACCGATAGGCATTTCAGATATAGAAGCCGATAGGTATTTCAAATATAGGTGTCGATAGGCATTTCAGATATGGTTGCCGATAGGCATTTCAAATATAGGTGCTGATAGGCATTTCAGATGTAGTTTCCGATAGGCATTTCAAAAATAGGTGCCGATAGGCATTTCAGATATTGGTGCCGATAGGCATTTCAGATATAGTTGCCGATTGGCATTTTAAAAATAGGTGCCGATAGGCATTTCAGATATAGAAGCCGATAGGCATTTCAAATATAGGTGCCGATAGGCATTCCAGATATGGTTGCCGATAGGCATTTCAAATATAGGTGCTGAGAGGCATTTCAGATGTAGTTTCCGATAGGCATTTCAAATATAGGTGCTGATAGGCATTTCAGATGTAGTTTTCGATAGGCATTTCAAAAATAGGTGCCGATAGGCATTTCAGATATAGGTGCCGATAGTCATTTCAGATATAGTTGCCAATTGGCATTTAAAAAATAGGTGCCGATAGGCATTTCAGATATAGAAGCCGATAGGTATTTCAAATATAAGTGTCGATAGGCATTTCAGATATGGTTGCCGATAGGCATTTTAAATATAGGAGCAGATAGGCATTTCAGATGTAGTTTCCGAAAGGAATTTAAAAAATATATGCCGATAGGCATTTCAGATATAGGTGCCGATAGGCATTTCAGATATAGTTGCCGATTAGTATTTTAAAAATAGGTACCGATAGGCATTTCAGATATAGTTGCCAATTGGCATTTTAAAAATAGGTGTCGATAGGCATTTCAGATATAGAACCCGATAGGCATTTCAAATATAGGTGCCGATAGGCATTCCAGATATGGTTGCCGATAGGCATTTCAAATATAGGTGCTGATAGGCATTTCAGATGGAGTTTCCGATAGGCATTTCAAAAGTGGTGCCGATAGGCATTTCAGATATAGGTGCCGATAGGCATTTCAGAGATAGTTGCCGATTGGCATTTTAAAAATAGGTGCCGATAGGCATTTAAGATATAGAAGCCGATAGGTATATCAAATACAGGTGTGGATAGGCATTTCAGATATGGTTGCCGATAGGCATTTCAAATATAGGTGCTGATAGTCATTTCAGATGTTGTTTCCGATAGGCATTTCAAAAATAGGTTCCGATAGGCATTTCAATTATAGGTGCCGATAGGCATTTCAGATATACTTTCCGATTGGCATTTTAAAAATAGGTTTCGATAGGCATTTTAGATGTAGTTTTCGATAGGCATTTCAAAAATAGGTGCCGATAGGCATTTCAGATATAGGTGCCGATAGGCCTATCAGATATAGTTGCCGATAGGCATTTTAAAATATAGGTGCCGATAGGCATTTCAAATATAGGTGTCGATCGGCATTTCAGATATAAATGCCGTAGGGCATTTCAGATATAGGTGCCGATAGGCATTTCTGATGTGGTTGCCGATAGGCATTTCAGATGTAGGTTTTGATAGGCATTTCAAAAATAGGTGCCGATAGGCATTTGAGATATAGGTGCCGATAGGCACTTCAGATATAGTTGCCGATTGGCATTTTAAAAATAGGTGCCGATAGGCATTTTAGATATAGAAGCCGATAGGCATTTCAAATATAGGCGCCGATAGGCATTCCAGATATGGTTGCCGATAGGCATTTCAAATATAGGTGCTGATAGGCATTTTAGATGTAGTTTCCGATAGGCATTTCAAAAATAGGTGCCGATAGGCATTTCAGATATAGGTGCCGATTGGCATTTCAGATATAGTTGCCGATTGGCAATTTAAAAATAGGTGCCGATAGGCATTTCAGATATAGAAGCCGATAGGGATTTCAAATATAGGTGTCGATAGCTATTTCAGATATGGTTGCCGATAAGCATTTCAAATAAAGGTGCTGATAGGCATTTAAGATGTAGTTTCCGATAGGCATTTCAAAAAAAGGTGCCGATAGGCATTTCAGATATAGGTGCCGATAGGCATTTCAGATATAGTTGCCGATTGGCAATTTAAAAATAGGTGTCGATAGGCATTTCAGATATAGAAGCCGATAGGCATTTCAACTATAGGTGCCGATAGGCATTCCAGATATAGTTGCCGATAGGCATTTCAAATATAGGTGCCGATAGGCATTCCAGATATGTTTGCCGATAGGCATTTCAAATAAAGTGCTGATAATCTTTTCAGATGTAGTTTCCGATAGGCATTTCAAGAATAGGTACCGATAGGCATTTCAGATATAGGTGCCGATAGGCATTTCAGATATAGTTGCCAATTGGCATTTTAAAAATAGGTGTCGATAGGCATTTCAGATATAGGTGCCGATAGGCATTTCAGATATAGTTGCCAATTGGCATTTTAAAAATAGGTGTCGATAGGCATTTCAGATATAGGTGCCGATTGGCATTTCAGAAATAGTTGCCGATTGGCATTTTAAAAATAGGTGCCGATAGGCATTTCAGATATAGAAGCCGATAGGGATTTCAAATATAGGTGTCGATAGGCATTTCAGATATGGTTGCCGATAGGCATTTCAAATATAGGTGCTGATAGGCATTTCAGATGTAGTTTCCGATAGGCATTTCAAAAATAGGTGCCGATAGGCATTTCAGATATACTTACCGATTGGCATTTTAAAAATAGGTGCCGATAGGCATTTTAGATATAGAAGCCGATAGGTATTTCAAATATAGGTGTGGATAGGCATTTCAGATATGGTTGCCGATAGGCATTTCAAATATAGGTGCTGATAGCCATTTCAGATGTAGTTTCCGATAGGCATTTCAAAAATAGGTTCCGATAGGCATTTTAGATATAGGTTCCGATAGGCATTTCAGATATAGGTGCCGATAGGCTTATCAGATATAGTTGCCGATAGGCATTTAAAATAAAAGTGCCGATAGGCATTTCAAATATAGGTGTCGATCGGCATTTCAGATATAAATGCCGAAAGGCATTTCAGATATAGGTGCCGATAGGCATTTCTGATGTAGTTGCCGATAGGCATTTCAAATATAGGTGCTGATAGGCATTTCAGATGTAGTTTTCGATAGGCATTTCAAAAATAGGTGCCGATAGGCATTTCAGATATAGGTGCCGATAGGAACTTCAGATATAAATGCCGATTGGCATTTTAAAAATACGTGCCGATAGGCATTTCAGATATAGAAGCCGATAGGCATTTCAAATATAGGCGCCGATAGGCATTCCAGATATGGTTGCCAATAGACATTTCAAATATAGGTGCTGATAGGCATTTCAGATGTAGTTTCCGATAGGCATTTCAAAAATAGGTGCCGATAGGCATCTCAGATATAGGTGCCGATAGGCATTTTAGATAAGAAAGCCGATAGGTATTTCAAATACAGGTGTGGATAGGCATTTCAGATATGGTTGCCGATAGACATTTCAAATATAGGAGCAGATAGGCATTTCAGATGTAGTTTCCGAAAGGCATTTCAAAAATAAATGCCGATAGGCATTTCAGATATAGGTGCCGATAGGCATTTCAGATATAGTTGCCGATTGGTATTTAAAAAATAGGTGCCGATAGGCATTTCAGATATAGAAGCCGATAGGCATTTCAAATATAGTTGCCGATAGGCATTCCAGATATGGTTGCCGATAGGCATATCAAATATAAGCGCTGATAATAATTTCAGATGTAGTTTCCGATAGGCATTTCAAAAATAGGTACCGATAGGCATTTCAGATATAGAAGCCGATAGGTATTTCAAATATAGGTGTGGATAGGCATTTCAGATATGGTTGCGGATAGGCATTTCAAATATAGGTGCTGATAGTCATTTCAGATGTAGTTTCCGATAGGCATTTCAAAAATAGGTTCCGATAGGCATTTCAGATATAAGTGCCGATAGGCATTTTAGATATACTTACCGATTGGCATTTTAAAAATAGGTGCCGATAGGCATTTTAGATGTAGTTTCCGATAGGCATTTCAAAAATAGGTGCCGAAAGGCATTTCAGATATAGGTGCCGGTAGGCATTTCTGATGTGGTTGCCGATAGGCATTTCAAATATAGGTGCTGATCGGCATTTCAGATGTAGTTTTCGATAGGCATTTCAAAAATAGGTGCCGATAGGCATTTCAGATATAGGTGCCGATAGACACTTCAGATATAGTTGCCGACAGGCATTTTAAAAATAGGCGCCGATAGGTATTTCAGATATAGAAGCCGATGAGCATTTCAAATATAGGCGCTGATAGGCATTCCAGATATGGTTGCCGATAGGCATTTCAAATATAGGTGCTGATAGGCATTTCAGATGTAGTTTCCGATAGGCATTTCAAAAATAGGTGCCGATAGGCATTTCAGATATAGGTGCCGATAGGCATTTCAGATATAGTTGCCGATTGGCATTTTAAAAATAGGTGCCGATAGGCATTTCAGATATAAAAGCCGATAGGTATTTCAAATATAGGTGTCGATAGGCATTTCAGATATGATTGCCGATAGGCATTTTAAATATAGGTGCTGATAGGCATTTTAGATGTAGTTTCCGATAAGCATTTTAAAAATAGGTGCCGATAGGCATTTCAGATATAGGTGCCGATAGGCATTTCAGATATAATTGCAGATTGGCATTTTGAAAATAGGTGCCGTAGGCATTACAGATATATAAGCCGAAAGGCATTTCAAATATAGGTGCCGATGAGCATTCCAGATATGGTTGCCGATAGGCATTTCAAATATAGGTGCTGATAGGCATATCAGATGTAGTTTCCGATAGGCATTTCAAAAATTGGTGCCGATAGGTATTTCAAATATAGGTGTCGATAGGCATTTCTGATATGGTTGCCGATAGGCATTTTAAAAACAGGTGCCGATAGGCATTTCAGATATAGAAGCCGATAGGTATTTCAAATATAGATGTCGATAGGCATTTCAGATATGATTGCCGATAGGCATTTCAAATATAGGTGCTGATAGGCATTTCAGATGTAGTTTCCGATAGGCATTTCAAAAATAGGTGCCGATAAGCATTTCAGATACAGAAGCCGATAGGCATTTCAAATATAGGTGCCGATAGGCATTCCAGATATGGTTGCCGATAGGCATTTCAAATATAGGTGCTGATAGGCATTTTAGATGTAGTTTCCGATAGACATTTCAAAAATTGATGCCGATAGGCATTTCGGATATAGGTGCCGATAGGCATTTCAGATATAGTTGCCGATTGGCATTTTAAAAACAGGTGCCGATAGGCATTTCAAATATAGGTGCTGATAGGCATTTCAGATGTAGTTTCCGATAGGCATTTCAAAAATAGGTGCCGATAGGCATTTCAGATATAGGTGCCGATAGGCATTTCAGATATAGTTGCCGATTGGCATTTTAAAAATAGGTGCCGATAGGCATTTCAGATATAGGAGCCGATAGGGATTTCAAATATACGTGTCGATAGGCATTTCAGATATGGTTGCCGATAAGCATTTCAAATATAGGTGCCGATAGGCATTTCAGATATAGTTGCCGATTGGCATTTTAAAAATAGGTGCCGATAGGCATTTCAGATATAGTTGCCGATAGGCATTTCAGATATAGTTGCCGAATGGCATTTTAAAAATAGGTGTCGATAGGCATTTTAGATATAGAAGCCGATAGGCATTTTAAATATAGGTGCCGATAGGCATTCCAGATATGGTTGCCGATAGGCATTTCAAATATAGGTGCTGATAGGCATTCCGGATGTAGTTTCCGATAGACATTTCAAAAAATGGTGCCGATAGGCATTTCAGATATAGGTGCCGATATGCATTTCAGATATAGTTACCGATTGGCATTTTAAAAATAGGTGCCGATAGGCATTTCAGATATAGAAGCCGATAGGTATTTCAAATATAGGTGTCGATAGGCATTTCAGATATGGTTGCCGATAGGCATTTCAAATATATGTGCTGATAGTCATTTCAGATGTAGTTTCCGATAGGCATTTCAAAAATAGGTTCCGATAGGCATTTTAGATATAGGTGCCGATAGGCATTTCAGATATACTTACCGATTGGCATTTTAAAAGTAGGTGCCGATAGGCATTTTAGATATAGAAGCCGATAGGTATTTCAAATATAGGTGTGGATAGGCATTTCAGATATGGTTGCCGATAGGTATTACAAATATAGGTGCTGATAGTCATTTCAGATGTAGTTTCCGATAGGCATTTCAAAAATAGGTTCCGATAGGCATTTTAGATATAGGTGCCGATAGGCATTTCAGATATACTTAAAGATGGGCATTTCAAAAATAGGTGCCGATAGGCATTTCAGATATAGGTGCCGATAGGCTTATCAGATATAGTTGTCGATAGGCATTTAAAATAAAAGTGCCGATAGGCATTTCAAATATAGGTGTCGACCGGCATTTCAGATATAGGTGCCGATAGGCATTTCTGATGTGGCTGCCGATAGGCATTTCAAATATAGGTGCTGATAGGCATTTCAGATGTAGTTTTCGATAGGCATTTCAAAAATAGGTGCCGATAGGCATTTCAGATATAGGTGCCGATAGGCACTTCAGATATATATGCCGATTGGCATTTTAAAAATAGGTGCCAATAGGCATTTCAGATATAGAAGCCGATAGGGATTTCAAATATAGGTGTCGATAGGCATTTCAGATATGGTTGCCGATAAGCATTTCAAATATATGTGCTGATAGGCATTTCAGATGTAGTTTCCGATAGGCATTTCAAAAATTGATGCCGATAGGCATTTCGGATATAGGTGCCGATAGGCATTTCAGATATAGTTGCCGATTGGCATTTTAAAAACAGGTGCCGATAGGCATTTCAGATATAGAAGCCGATAGGCATTTCAAATATAGGTGCCGATAGGCATTCCAGATATTGTTGCCGATAGGCATTTCAAATATAGGTGCTGATAGGCATTTTAGATGTAGTTTCCGATAGGCATTTCAAAAATTAATGCCGATAGGCATTTCGGATATAGGTGCCGATAGGCATTTCAGATATAGAAGCCGATAGGTATTTCAAATATAGGTGTCGATAGGCATTTCAGATATGGTTGCCGATAGGCATTTCAAATATAGGAGCAGATAGGCTTTTCAGATGTAGTTTCCGAAAGGCATTTCAAAAATATATGTCGATAGGCATTTCAGATATAGGTGCCGATAGGCATTTCAGATATAGTTGCCGATTGGTATTTTAAAAATAGGTGCCGATAGGCATTTCAGATATAGTTGCCGATTGGCATTTTAAAAATAGGTGCCGATACGCATTTCAGATATAGAAGCCGATAGGTATTTCAAATATAGGTGTGGATAGGCATTTCAGATATGGTTGCCGATAGGCATTTCAAATATAGGTGCTGATAGTCATTTCAGATGTAGTTTCCGATAGGCATTTCAAAAATAGGTTCCGATATGCATTTCAGATATAGGTGCCGATAGGCATTTCAGATATACTTACCGATTATCATTTTAAAAATAGGTGCCGATAGGCATTTTAGTTGTAGTTTCCGATAGGCATTTCAAAAATAGGTGCCGATAGGCATTTCAGATATAGGTGCCGATAGGCATATCAGATATAGTTGCCGATAGGCATTTAAAATATATGTGCCGATAGGCATTTCAAATACAGGTGTCGACCGGCATTTCAGATATAAATGCCGAAAGGCATTTCAGATATAGGTTCCGATAGGCATTTCTTATGTGGTTGCCGATAGGCATTTCAAATATAGGTGCTAATAGGCATTTCAGATGTAGTTTTCGATAGGCATTTCAAAAATAGGTGCCGATAGGCATTTCAGATATAGGTGCCGATAGGCACTTCAGATATAGTTGCCGATTGGCATTTTAAAAATAGGCGCCGATAGGTATTTCAAATATAGAAGCCGATAGGCATTTCAAAAATAGGTTCCGATAGGCATTTTAGATATAGGTGCCGATAGGCATTTCAGATATACTTACCGATTGGCATTTTAAAAGAAGGTGCCGATAGGCATTTTAGATATAGAAGCCGATAGGTATTTCAAATATAGGTGTGGATAGGCATTTCAGATATGGTTGCCGATAGGCATTTCAAATATAGGTGCTGATAGTCATTTCAGATGTAGTTTCCGATAGGCATTTCAAAAATAGGTTCCGATAGGCATTTTAGATATAGGTGCCGATAGGCATTTCAGATATACTTAAAGATGGGCATTTCAAAAATAGGTGCCGATAGGCATTTCAGATATAGGTGCTGATAGGCTTATCAGATATAGTTGTCGATAGGCATTTAAAATAAAAGTGCCGATAGGCATTTCAAATATAGGTGTCGACCGGCATTTCAGATATAGGTGCCGATAGGCATTTCTGATGTGGTTGCCGATAGGCATTTCAAATATAGGTGCTGATAGGCATTTCAGATGTAGTTTTCGATAGGCATTTCAAAAATAGGTGCCGATAGGCATTTCAGATATAGGTGCCGATAAGCACTTCAGATATAGTTGCCGATTGGCATTTTAAAAACAGGTGCCGATAGGCATTTCAGATATAGAAGCCGATAGGTATTTCAAATATAGGTGTCGATAGGCATTTCAGATATGGTTGCCGATAGGCATTTCAAATATAGGAGCAGATAGGCATTTCAGATGTAGTTTCCGAAAGGCATTTCAAAAATTGATGCCGATAGGCATTTCGGATATAGGTGCCGATAGGCATTTCAGATATAGTTGCCGATTGGCATTTTAAAAACAGGTGCCGATAGGCATTTCAGATATAGAAGCCGATAGGCATTTCAAATATAGGTGCCGATAGGCATTCCAGATATTGTTGCCGATAGGCATTTCAAATATAGGTGCTGATAGGCATTTTAGATGTAGTTTCCGATAGGCATTTCAAAAATTGATGCCGATAGGCATTTCGGATATAGGTGCCGATAGGCATTTCAGATATAGTTGCCGATTGGCATTTAAAAAACAAGTGCCGATAGGCATTTCAGATATAGAAGCCGATAGGTATTTCAAATATAGGTGTCGATAGGCATTTCAGATATGGTTGCCGATAGGCATTTCAAATATAGGAGCAGATAGGCATTTCAGATGTAGTTTCCGAAAGGCATTTCAAAAATATATGTCGATAGGCATTTCAGATATAGGTGCCGATAGGCATTTCAGATATAGTTGCCGATTGGTATTTTAAAAATAGGTGCCGATAGGCATTTCAGATATAGAAGCCGATAGGCATTTCAAATATAGTTGCCGATAGGCATTCCAGATATGGTTGCCGATAGGCATATCAAATATAAGCGCTGATAATCATTTCAGATGTAGTTTCCGATAGGCATTTCAAAAATAGGTACCGATAGGCATTTCAGATATAGGTG
Source organism: Venustoraphidia nigricollis (assembly GCA_034508555.1). Classification (NCBI taxonomy): domain Eukaryota; kingdom Metazoa; phylum Arthropoda; class Insecta; order Raphidioptera; family Raphidiidae; genus Venustoraphidia; species Venustoraphidia nigricollis. The sequence continues at coordinate 13,579 of JAVRKA010000633.1, forward strand.
CCGATAGGCATTTCAGATATAGTTGCCGATTGGCATTTTAAAAATAGGTGCCGATACGCATTTCAGATATAGAAGCCGATAGGTATTTCAAATATAGGTGTGGATAGGCATTTCAGATATGGTTGCCGATAGGCATTTCAAATATAGGTGCTGATAGTCATTTCAGATGTAGTTTCCGATAGGCATTTCAAAAATAGGTTCCGATAGCCATTTCAGATATAGGTGCCGATAGGCATTTCAGATATACTTACCGATTGGCATTTTAAAAATGGGTGCCGATAGGCATTTTAGATGTAGTTTCCGATAGGCATTTCAAAAATAAGTGCCGATAGGCATTTCAGATATAGGTGCCGATAGGCATATCAGATATAGTTGCCGATAGGCATTTAAAATATATGTGCCGAAAGGCATTTCAAACATAGGTGTCGACCGGCATTTCAGATATAAATGCCGAAAGGCATTTCAGATATAGGTGCCGATAGGCATTTCTGATGTGGTTGCCGATAGGCATTTCAAATATAGGTGCTGATAGGCATTTCAGATGTAGTTTTCGATAGGCATTTCAAAAATAGGTGCCGATAGGCATTTCAGATATAGGTGCCGATAGGCACTTCAGATATAGTTGCCGATTGGCATTTTAAAAATAGGCGCCGATAGGTATTTCAGATATAGAAGCCGATAGGCATTTCAAATATAGGCGCCGATAGGCATTCCAGATATAATTGCCGATAGGCATTTCAAATATAGGTGCTGATAGGCATTTCAGATGTAGTTTCCGATAGGCATTTCAAAAATAGGTGCCGATAGGCATTTCAGATATAGGTGCCGATAGGCATTTCAGATATAGTTGCCGATTGGCATTTTAAAAATAGGTGCCGATAGGCATTTCAGATATAGAAGCCGATAGGTATTTCAAATATAGGTGTGGATAGGCATTTCAGATATGGTTGCCGATAGGCATTTCAAATATAGGTGCTGATATTCATTTCAGATGTAGTTTCCGATAGGCATTTCAAAAATAGGTTCCGATATGCATTTCAGATATATGTGCCGATAGGCATTTCAGATATACTTACCGATTATCATTTTAAAAATAGGTGCCGATAGGCATTTTAGATGTAGTTTCCGATAGGCATTTCAAAAATAGGTGCCGATAGGCATTTCAGATATAGGTGCCGATAGGCATATCAGATATAGTTGCCGATAGGCATTTAAAATATATGTGCCGATAGGCATTTCAAATATAGGTGTCGACCGGCATTTCAGATATAAATGCCGAAAGGCATTTCAGATATAGGTTCCGATAGGCATTTCTGATGTGGTTGCCGATAGGCATTTCAAATATAGGTGCTAATAGGCATTTCAGATGTAGTTTTCGATAGGCATTTCAAAAATAGGTGCCGATAGGCATTTCAGATATAGGTGCCGATAGGCATTTCAGATATAGTTGCCGATTGGCATTTTAAAAATAGGTGCCGATAGGCATTTCAGATATAGAAGCCGATAGGCATTTCAAATATAGGTGCCGATAGGCATTCCAGATATGGTTGCCGATAGGCATTTCAATAAAGGTGCTGATAGGCATTTCAGATGTAGTTTCCGATAGGCATTTCAAAAATAGGTACCGATAGGCATTTCAGATATAGGTGCCGATAGGCATTTCAGATATAGTTGCCAATTGGCATTTTAAAAATAGGTGTCGATAGGCATTTCAGATATAGGTGCCGATAGGCATTTCAGATATAGTTGCCAATTGCCATTTTAAAAATAGGTGTCGATAGGCATTTCAGATATAGGTGCCGATTGGCATTTCAGATATAGTTGCCGATTGGCATTTTAAAAATAGGTGCCGATAGGCATTTCAGATATATAAGCCGATAGGCATTTCAGATGGATTTGCCGATTAGCATTTTAAAAATAGGTGCCGATAGGCATTTTAGATATAGAAGCCGATAGGTATTTCAAATATAGGTGTGGATAGGCATTTCAGATATGGTTGCCGATAGGCCTTTCAAATATAGGTGCTGATAGTCATTTCAGATGTAGTTTCCGATAGGCATTTCAAAAATAGGTTCCGATAGGCATTTTAGATATAGGTGCCGATAGGCATTTCAGATATACTTACCGATTGGCATTTTAAAAATAGGTGCCGATAGGCATTTTAGATATAGAAGCCGATAGGTATTTCAAATATAGGTGTGGATAGGCATTTCAGATATAGTTGCCGATTGGCATTTTAAAAATAGGTGCCGATAGGCATTTCAGATATACTTTAAGATTGGCATTTCAAAAATAGGTGCCGATAAGCATTTCAGATATAGGTGCCGATAGGCTTATCAGATATAGTTGCCAATAGGCATTTAAAATAAAAGTGCCGATAGGCATTTCAAATATAGGTGTCGATCGGCATTTCAGATATAAATGCCGAAAGGCATTTCAGATATAGGTGCCGATAGGCATTTCTGATGTGGTTGCCGATAGGCATTTCAAATATCGGTGCTGATAGGCATTTCAGATGTAGTTTTCGATAGGCACTTCAAAAATAGGTGCCGATAGGCATTTCAGATATAGGTGCCGATAGGCACTTCAGATATAAATGCCGATTGGCATTTTAAAAATAGGTGCCGATAGGCATTTCAGATATAGAAGCCGATAGGCATTTCAAATATAGGCGCCGATAGGCATTCCAGATATGGTTGCCGATAGGCATTCCAGATCTGGTTGCCGATAGGCATTTCAAATATAGGTGCTGATAGGCATTTCAGATGTAGTTTCCGATAGGCATTTCAAAAATAGGTGGCGATAGGCATTTCAGATATAGGTGCCGATAGGCATTTCAGATATAGTTGCCGATTGGCATTTTAAAAATAGGTGCCGATAGGCATTTCAGATATAGAAGCCGATAGGGATTTTAAATATAGGTGTCGGTAGGTATTTCAGATATGGTTGCCGATAAGCATTTCAAATATAGGTGCTGATAGGCATTTCAGATGTAGTTTCCGATAGGCATTTCAAAAATAGGTGCCGATAGGCATTTCAGATATAGGTGCCGATAGGCTTTTCAGATATATTTGCCGATTGGCATTTTAAAAATAGGTGCCGATAGGCATTTCAAATATAGGTGCCGATAGGCATTCCAGATATGGTTGCCGATAGGCATTTCAAATATAGGTGCTATAGGCATTTTAGATGTAGTTTCCGATAGGCATTTCACAAATTGATGCCGATAGGCATTTCGGATATAGGTGCCGATAGGCATTTCAGATATAGTTGCCAATTGGCATTTTAAAAATAGGTGTCGATAGGCATTTCAGATATAGGTGCCTATAGGCATTTCAGATATAGTTGCCAATTGGCATTTTAAAAATAGGTGTCGATAGGCTTTTTAGATATAGGTGCCGATTGGCATTTCAGATATAGTTGCCGATTGGCATTTTAAAAATAGGTGCCGATAGGCATTTCAGATATATAAGCCGATAGGCATTTCAGATGTAGTTGCCGATTGGCATTTTAAAAATAGGTGCCGATAGGCATTTTAGATATAGAAGCCGATAGGTATTTCAAATATAGGTGTGGATAGGCATTTCAGATATGGTTGCCGATAGGCATTTCAAATATATGTGCTGATAGTCATTTCAGATGTAGTTTCCGATAGGCATTTCAAAAATAGGTTCCGATAGGCATTTTAGATATAGGTGCCGATAGGCATTTCAGATATACTTACCGATTGGCATTTTAAAAGTAGGTGCCGATAGGCATTTTAGATATAGAAGCCGATAGGTATTTCAAATATAGTTGTGGATAGGCATTAAGATATGGTTGCCGATAGGCATTTCAAATATAGGTGCTGATAGTCATTTCAGATGTAGTTTCCGATAGGCATTTCAAAAATAGGTTCCGATAGGCATTTTAGATATAGGTGCCGATAGGCATTTCAGATATACTTAAAGATTGGCATTTCAAAAATAGGTGCCGATAGGCATTTCAGATATAGGTGCCGATAGGCTTATCAGATATAGTTGCCGATAGGCATTTAAAATAAAAGTGCCGATAGGCATTTCAAATATAGGTGTCGATCGGCATTTCAGATATAAATGCCGAAAGGCTTTTTAGATATAGGTGCCGATAGGCATTTCTGATGTGGTTGCCGATAGGCATTTCAAATATAGGTGCTGATAGGCATTTCAGATGTAGTTTTCGATAGGCATTTCAAAAATAGGTGCCGATAGGCATTTCAGATATAGGTGCCGATAGGCACTTCAGATATAAATGCCGATTGGCATTTTAAAAATAGGTGCCGATAGGCATTTCAGATATAGAAGCCGATAGGCATTTCAAATATAGGCGCCGATAGGCATTCCAGATATGGTTGCCGATAGGCATTTCAAATATAGGTGCTGATAGGCATTTCAGATGTAGTTTCCGATAGGTATTTCAAAAATAGGTGCTGATAGGCATTTCAGATATAGGTGCCGTGTTACCTTTTTTCTTTTCCTTCCGTAATTTAATTAAAATCAATACAATTAAAATAAATATATTTAAAATTAACAATTTAAGTCTATAAATTTCGAATAAAAGATTAAATAACCAATCTAATATTGTCAGACTAGAGTGACCTCTATTATAATTGTACAAAACTATATGTATAGTTTAAGACAGTCCGGTGTTGGCTAGTCAGTCGTTGCTCGTTTTCGGCGCGTGTCGGAGGTGAAGTGATTTTATACTCATTTTGAGTTTTATTACTCCATATTTCTTTTGGGGGTAAGCTCTTCAGTTTATTTAAAATCCTTTTTTTTTATATTGAAGTTGAGGGATCATTACTGATGCTTTTTAAACCTACTGAACTTTTGCCTAAAAGTTGAGGTTATAAAGTTATATGTTTTTTCGGTAGGAAAAAATTCTTTGCGCACATTGTCACCTCCTTCATGCCGGAAACGAGCATCGCGGTAATTTTTAATATTTAGGTTAAGTGTGCGGCACGTGCCACATTTTTTAATTATTGTTTTAAAATTTGCAAAAATAATCAGAACATAATCAATGTTTTTTGCTAATTTATTCTGGCCACAGACTAGTGGCGTAGAAATGTATATTTCTTTTTCTTTCTTCTAAAGAAGAACGATTGTGTATTATATTTATATACTTACTCTGTGTACGTTTATATGAAATTATATTTGGTTTGATATGATTCGAAATTCGTCTGTTTATTTATTCTAAATCTTTAATTTTAATTAATGGTAAAAAAAAAATAAAAAATAAATGTGTCTGCATTTTCCTGACCTCATGCCGCTATGGGCCCCGGCAACGCTGGTTTTTTTTTAATATTTATTCTGATGGGAACAAATGTAACAAATGGTAGCAGAGCTCTAACAAATGAAACAAATGGAAGTAGAGCGTGAAAGGATTTAAATGGTTGCAAAACAAAAGCTAATGATAGTTCTATTCTAAATTATTTTGAAAAATGAATTGTATTTCAAATCGAATTTCGAATGATACCACAGATATAAACGTATTTCTTTTCATGTTATATTAATTTGTTTATACAAGTTTCAACGATAGATACAGGATTTCGCTAGAATTGCTAAGCTTGTGTTAAATTTTTCTTTTGTAACTGATAAAATAAAACTAAATTTTTTTGTTGCCAATTGTAATATAATGCCAGACACTCGACAAACGTCAAGAAAGAAGATGACAGAAAATTTCAATATGACGACTCAAGCGTCTGACCAAACTGCTATGCCTACTGCTGCGTCAAATGAGAATTCCCAACCAAATGCTGTTGCTAATGGCATCACGAACAATACCGGCGCTATCCCGAAAACCACAGCTGCTCCAGAGAAAGTTCCAGAGAGCCATACAGAAGAAGAACCCGGTAATGTCTCTTCTATTTATTCTAACCATTCACCCTACAAACCTGTTAATATTGTAAATAACTATAACAGTACCTACTACTATGATCCATTAGTTAAAATGAGTGATAGCAGCAATAGTGCATTGCCTATAGACATGAAAGTCAATATTAATGAAATTTGTAGTAAAATTAATTACTGCAACTCTTCCGATCCAGAATCAATTGTTCAGTTCATACAAAATATCGATAAAGTTAACAAAACCCGTCTTATAAATGAAAAACAATTAATACAATATTTAACAATCAAGTGTGATGAACAATTAATAACATGGTGGACGAACAATCTTGATAAAAATTGGTTTAGAATTAAATGTGATCTCGTTAACAATTTCATCTCTTCAATCGAAAAAACTCTGTTATACGATAAATATGTACAAAGGTACCAAAGACATAACGAAACCTTGTTAGACTTTATTAAGGATGTGATACAGAAATCTGCCGCACTGTGTGTAAATATTTCAGATGAACAATTAATTAATACAATTTGGGCGCACGTCAACGCTAATGAATTTGAATACTTGAAATTCAAAGCAATCCCGTCGACGATACTGGAATTAGAAAACATAGCAAGAGAAATACAACAGATAAAAAGAAGAGAACATGCTTATAAACTACAAATAAGTTCGGAACAACAGTGTCAACAACAACAACAACAACAGTCAGCTGGTAACACTATCATTAACGATAAGGTAACAAATAAATTTTGTAACTATTGTAAAAAAAATGGTCATGTCTTGTCAAATTGTTTTAAAAGAATGCGGAATATGAATCGTTTGGAAAATCCAAAAAACGAATAAAAAATTTTAACTTATTGTTTAAGAAAAATAAAAACCTTAATAATATACAATATAGTCAATTACCAATAATAACGGTGTCAATTTCAAATATTATAAATGGTTTAGCTTTATTAGATTCAGGAGCTTCTATAAATGTCTGCTCAAATAAAATTGCTAAAGTAATATTAAAAAATAAAAAAGGTTCTCTAATAAATTATAATTCAAACATTGTTTTGCCTGACAATACTAAATTAAAAATTAATTATAAATTAAAAACTAGTATAAAAATCGCTAATTATTCTTGGTTCATAGAATTTTTGGTAATTAATAACTGTACATTTGATTTTATTATTGGCTCGAATGCTTTAAAAAAAATGCAAATTCTTATAAATTTTTACTCTTCGGAAATTTCATTTAATTTTGATAAAGATATAAAAATTAAGTTTAACAGCGATAAAATAAAATTAAATAATTTAAACTATGTTAACTCTACATGTGAAGTAAAATTAGCTCTAAATAAAAACCAAGAAAATCAAATAAGTCGGTTAATTGCTAATCATCAAGATGTGCTCACTACAAAAATCGGTTCGGTTAAAAACTTTACTTATGAGATTAAAGTCACGGACAATATCCCGGTATATAAAAATCCGTATAAATTAAATCCGGAACGTTTAAAAGAACTCGATGAACATACTGAAAAGTTATTAAATAATAAAATTATTAGACACTCAAACAGCCCGTATGCGTCTCCAGCATTTTTTGTTAAAAAGAAAGACGGTTCTAATAGATTATGTGTTGACTATCGGATGCTAAATAAAAAAATTCTGTATGATCCATTTCCACCTGCGAATGCTCAATATATCTTTCAAGCGTTTAAAGATTCGAAAATATTTACTCTTCTCGATATGAATGCTGCATTTCATCAAATTCCGCTTAGCGAACAGTCGAAAAAGTACACAGCGTTTGTCACTCAATCAAATCATTTTGAATATAACTATGTGCCATTCGGACTTTCGGTTAGTGCTACTGCTTTACATAGATTAATCGCAAAATATTTTTCTGATATTAAACATGATTTTCTGCTAAATTATTTTGATGATTTTATTGTTCATTCTAAAACTTTCGAAGACCATATAAAACATCTTCAAATCGTTTTTAGTAGATTTAAAGATATCGGTATTACTATCAATCCTGATAAAATTAAATTATGTATGACGCGACTCAAGATCTTGGGACATATTGTATCTGCTGACGGTATACAAACAGACCCGGAAAAAATAGAGGCTATTAAAAAAATAACATTTCCAAAGAATATAAAGCAACTTCAATCATTCTTAGGAATGGCCGCATACTTTAGTAGATTTATTAAAAATTTCGCAGAAATTGTAGGTCCACTTAATGATCTGAAGAAAAAGAATGTTAAATTTAAAATACTTCCAGTTCATTTTGAAGCTTTTGAAAAGATCAAATCAGCGTTAATTTCAGCGCCAACTCTTAAAAGGCCTGATTTCAATAAAAAGTTTATTGTGCAAACGGATGCTTCTAATATTATTATTGCGGGGACGTTATTACAAGAATTTGACGACGGAATACATCCGATCGCTTATATTTCAAGAAAACTAAACCCTACAGAGAAAAAATATTCTGCTTACGAACGCGAGTCGTTAGCGATACTTTTCGTGTTGGATAAATTTAAAGATTATATTGTCGATAAAGAATTCCTGTTACAAACAGATTGTTCAGCTATTACCTGGTTAATAAATCATCCCAATCAACTTCAAAAATACGGAAGATGGCTACTGAAACTATCAAAGTTTAAATTTCAAGTCGAACATATCAGAGGTACAAAAAATTTCGTTGCTGATGGCTTATCTAGACTATTTAATGAAGAAGACGCTGAAGAAGATAATAATCCTGCAAACTTTCTTAATAATCTTGAAGAGATTCCAGAATCTTTTATAACTTTAAAGAAATCACAAGAAACTGATGATTATTGCAAACTCGTTTTGGAAAGATTAAATTCTGGCCAGGATGTGAATAACTTTGTAATAAAAGACGGTTTACTTGTTAAAATTGTTGGAAGAAGAAAGTTAAGAAGGGTATACGTCCCAGAAAAGATGCGTAGTTTAATTACATATTATTTCCACGATTCCAAAATAGGTAATCATAATGGTTTGACAAAAACCTACCGCCAAATTGCCAAGCGATTTTGGTGGGAAAATATGTATGAAGAGATACGAAAATATATTCAGTCTTGTCATCTTTGTCAAACTTGTAAACCTCTCAATATCAGCGTCGCTACTCATTTAGCAAGTCAACCACCTACAGGAACTTGGGATAAATTGTATATTGATTATATCGGACCATTAATAATGACCTCTACTAGAGCAAGATTTGCACTTGTCTGTATGGACGCCTTTTCAAAATGGCTACAGGTTTTTCCAACGAGACGTTGCACCGCGTCGGTCACCGTTCAAAAACTTTCTCAACTAGTTACAACTTATGGAACTCCAAAAATAATTGTTTCGGACAACGCAAAAAATTTTAACTCTAATATATTTAAAGACTTCTGTCACAGATGGGCAATACATCATGTAAATACAGCTCCGTATAACCCTTCGGCTAATATGGTTGAACGCGTAAACAGAAATTTAAAATATAATTTAACAACTCTACTTAAACAATATTCGTGTAGTCATAAAAATTGGGATAAACTTATACCATTCGTTGTGCTTAATTATAACGCAAGTTTTCATGAAGCTACAGGACAATCTCCAGCATCTATCTTCCTTAAACGTGAACTGCCTCTACCGATAGATAGAGCTTGGGATATTGATAAAATTTTGACAGCTGATATTTATCCGTCGAAAGTAGAAATTCAGTCTAAGTTAGAAAAGGCACATAATAAAATGGAGAAATTTTACAACAGAAATAAAGCTCCCACGCATCAATTCCAAATAGGTCAGACAGTGCTGCAACGCGTTTTTACTCAACCGGAAGCTCGTGTTCAAGACAGAAAATTTATGCCCAAATGGTCCTCACCAAAAAGGATTGTACAATTTACGTCTCCAGTCTCCGTAGAAATTATCGATGTTGATACCGACGAATTGTCAAAAGCACATATAAGCCATTTACGCCCCTATAAATCGCGGTAACTTGCAGGCATTCGCCTTTTCCTCGGCGGGGGGTACTGTTACCTTTTTTCTTTTCCCTCCGTAATTTAATTAAAATCAATACAATTAAAATAAATATATTTAAAATTAACAATTTAAGTCTATAAATTTCGAATAAAAGATTAAATAACGAATCTAATATTGTCAGACTAGAGTGACCTCTATTATAATTGTACAAAACTATATGTATAGTTTAAGACAGTCCGGTGTTGGCTAGTCAGTCGTTGCTCGTTTTCGGCGCGTGTCGGAGGTGAAGTGATTTTATACTCATTTTGAGTTTTATTACTCCATATTTCTTTTGGGGGTAAGCTCTTCAGTTTATTTAAAATCCTTTTTTTTTATATTGAAGTTGAGGGATCATTACTGATGCTTTTTAAACCTACTGAACTTTTGCCTAAAAGTTGAGGTTATAAAGTTATATGTTTTTTCGGTAGGAAAAAATTCTTTGCGCACATTGTCACCTCCTTCATGCCGGAAACGAGCATCGCGGTAATTTTTAATATTTAGGTTAAGTGTGCGGCACGTGCCACATTTTTTAATTATTGTTTTAAAATTTGCAAAAATAATCAGAACATAATCAATGTTTTTTGCTAATTTATTCTGGCCACAGACTAGTGGCGTAGAAATGTATATTTCTTTTTCTTTCTTCTAAAGAAGAACGATTGTGTATTATATTTATATACTTACTCTGTGTACGTTTATATGAAATTATATTTGGTTTGATATGATTCGAAATTCGTCTGTTTATTTATTCTAAATCTTTAATTTTAATTAATGGTAAAAAAAAAATAAAAAATAAATGTGTCTGCATTTTCCTGACCTCATGCCGCTATGGGCCCCGGCAACGCTGGTTTTTTTTTAATATTTATTCTGATGGGAACAAATGTAACAGCCGATAGGCATTTCAGATATAGTTGCCGATTGGCATTTTAAAAATAGGTGCCGATAGGCATTTCAGATATAGAAGCCGATAGGGATTTCAAATATAGGTGTCGATAGGCATTTCAGATGTAATTTCCGATAGGCATTTCAAAAATAGGTACCGATAGGCATTTCAGATATAGGTGCCGATAGGCATTTCAGATATAGTTGCCGATTGGCATTTTAAAAATAGGTGCCGATAGGCATTTCAGATATAGAAGCCGATAGGTATTTCAAATATAGGTGTGGATAGGCATTTCAGATATGGTTGCCGATAGGCATTTCAAATATAGGTGCTGATAGTCATTTCAGATGTAGTTTCCGATAGGCATTTCAAAAATAGGTTCCGATAGGCATTTCAGATATAGGTGCCGATAGGCATTTCAGATATACTTACCGATTGGCATTTTAAAAATAGGTGCCGATAGGCATTTTAGATGTAGTTTCCGATAGGCATTTCAAAAATAGGTGCCGATAGGCATTTCAGATATAGGTGCCGATAGGCATATCTGATATAGTTGCCGATAGGCATTTAAAATATATGTGCCGATAGGCATTTCAAATATAGGTGTCGACCGGCATTTCAGATATAAATGCCGAAAGGCATTTCAGATATAGGTGCCGATAGGCATTTCTGATGTGGTTGCCAATAGGCATTTCAAATATAGGTGCTGATGGGCATTTCAGATGTAGTTTTCGATAGGCATTTCAAAAATAGGTGCCGATAGGCATTTCAGATATAGGTGCCGATAGGCACTTCAAATATAGTTGCCGATTGGCATTTTAAAAATAGGTGCCGATAGGCATTTTAGATATAGAAGCCGATAGGCATTTCAAATATAGGTGCCGATAGGCATTGCAGATATAGTTGCCGATAGGCATTTCAAATATAGGTGCTGATAGGCATTTCAGATGTAGTTTCCGATAGGCATTTCAAAAATTGGTGCCGATAGGCATTTCAGATATAGGTGCCGATAGGCATTTCAGATATAGTTGCCGATTGGCATTTTAAAAATAGGTGCCGATAGGCATTTCAGATATAGAAACCGATAGGCATTTCAAATATAGGTGCCAATAGGCATTCCAGATATGGTTGATGATAGGCATTTCAAATATAGGTGCTGATAGGCATTTCAGATGTAGTTTCCGATAGGCATTTCAAATATAGGTGCTGATAGGCATTTCAAATGTAGTTTTCGATAGGCATTTCAAAAATAGGTGCCGATAGGCATTTCAGATATAGGTGCCGATAGTCATTTCAGATATAGTTGCCAATTGGCATTTAAAAAATAGGTGCCGATAGGCATTTCAGATATAGAAGCCGATAGGCAATTCAAATATAGGTGCCGATAGGCATTGCAGATATAGTTGCCGATAGGCATTTCAAATATAGGTGCTGATAGGCATTTTAGATGTAGTTTCCGATAGGCATTTCAAAAATTGATGCCGATAGGCATTTCGGATATAGGTGCCGATAAGCATTTCAGATATAGTTGCCGATTGGCATTTTAAAAACAGGTGCCGATAGGCATTTCAGATATAGAAGCCGATAGGTATTTCAAATATAGGTGTCGATAGGCATTTCAGATATGGTTGCCGATAGGCATTTCAAATATAGGAGCAGATAGGCATTTCAGATGTAGTTTCCGAAAGGCATTTCAAAAATATATGCCGATAGGCATTTCAGATATAGGTGCCGATAGGCATTTCAGATATAGTTGCCGATTGGCATTTTAAAAATAGGTGCCGATAAGCATTTTAGATATAGAAGCCGATAGGTATTTCAAATACAGGTGTGGATAGGCATTTCAGATATGGTTGCCGATAGGCATTTCAAATATAGGTGCTGATAGTCATTTCAGATGTTGTTTCCGATAGGCATTTCAAAAATAGGTTCCGATAGGCGTTTCAATTATAGGTGCCGATAGGCATTTCAGATATACTTTCCGATTGGCATTTTAAAAATTGGTGCCGATAGGCATTTTAGATGTAGTTTCCGATAGGCATTTCAAAAATAGGTGCCGATAGGCATTTCAGATATAGGTGCCGATAGGCATATCAGATAGAGTTGCCGATAGGCATTTAAAATATAGGTGCCGATAGGCATTTCAAATATAGGTGTCGATCGGCATTTCAGATATAAATGCCGTAGGGCATTTCAGATATAGGTGCCGATAGGCATTCCAGATATGGTTGCCGATAGGCATTTCAAATATAAGTGCTGATAGGCATTTCAGATGTAGTTTTCGATAGGCATTTCAAAAATAGGTGCCGATAGGCATTTGAGATATAGGTGCCGATAGGCACTTCAGATATAGTTGCCGATTGGCATTTTAAAAATAGGTGCCGATAGGCATTTCAGATATAGAAGCTTATAGGGATTTCAAATATAGGTGTCGATACCTATTTCAGATATGGTTGCCGATAAGCATTTCAGATGTAGTTTCAGATATAGGTGCCGATAGGCATTTCAGATATAGTTGCCGATTGGCATTTTAAAAATAGGTGTCGATAGGCATTTCAGATATAGAAGCCGATAGGCATTTCAAATATAGGTGCCCATAGGCATTCCAGATATGGTTGCCAATAGGCATTTCAAATATAGGTGCCGATAGGCATTCCAGATATGGTTGCCGATAGGCATTTCAAATATAAGTGCTGATAATCATTTCAGATATAGTTTCCGATTGCCATTTCAAAAATAGGTACCGATGGGCATTTCAGATATAGGTGCCGATAGGCATTTCAGATATAGTTGCCAATTGGCATTTTAAAAACAGGTGTCGATAGGCATTTCAGATACAGGTGCCGATAGGCATTTCAGATATAGTTGCCAATTGGCATTTTAAAAATAGGTGTCGATAGGCATTTCAGATATAGGTGCCGATTGGCATTTCAGATATAGTTGCCGATTGGCATTTTAAAAATAGGTGCCGATAGGCATTTCAGATATATGAGCCGATAGGCATTTCAAATATAGGTGCAGATGAGCATTCCAGATATGGTTGCCGATAGGCATTTCAAATATAGGTGCTGATAGGCATTCCGGATGTAGTTTCCGATAGGCATTTCAAAAAATTATGCCGATAGGCATTTCAGATATAGGTGCCGATAGGCATTTCAGATATAGTTACCGATTGGCATTTTAAAAATAGGTACCGATAGGTATTTCAGATATAGAAGCCGATAGGTATTTCAAATACAGGTGTGGATAGGCATTTCAGATATGGTTGCCGATAGGCATTTCAAATATAGTTGCCGATTGGCATTTTAAAAATAGGTGCCGATAGGCATTTCAGATATAGAAGCCGATAGGGATTTCAAATATAGGTGTCGATAGGCATTTCAGATATGGTTGCCGATTGGCATTTTAAAAATAGGTGCCGATAGGCATTTCAGATATAGAAGCCGATAGGGATTTCAAATATAGGTGTCGATAGGCATTTCAGATATGGTTGCCGATAGGAATTTCAAATATAGGTGCTGATAGGCATTTCAGATGTAGTTTCCGATAGGCATATCAAAAATAGGTGCCGATAGGCATTTCAGATATAGGTGCCGATTGGCATTTCAGATATAGTTGCCGATTGGCATTTTAAAAATAGGTGCCGATAGGCATTTTAGATATATAAGCCGATAGGCATTTCAGATGTAGTTGCCGATTGGCATTTTAAAAATAGGTGCCGATAGGCATTTTAGATATAGAAGGCGATAGGTATTTCAAATATAGGTGTGGATAGGCATTTCAGATATGGTTGCCGATAGGCATTTCAAATATAGGTGCTGATAGTCATTTCAGTTGTAGTTTCCGATAGGCATTTCAAAAATAGGTTCCGATAGGCATTTTAGATATCGGTGCCGATAGGCATTTCAGATATACTTACCAATTGGCATTTTAAAAATAGGTGCCGATAGGCATTTTAGATATAGAAGCCGATAGGTATTTCAAATATAGGTGTGGATAGGCATTTCAGATATGGTTGCCGATAGGCATTTCAAATATAGGTGCTGATAGTCATTTCAGATGTAGTTTCCGATAGGCATTTCAAAAATAGGTTCCGATAGGCATTTTAGATATAGTTGCCGATAGGCATTTCAGATATACTTAAACATTGGCATTTCAAAAATAGGTGCCGATAGGCATTTCAGATATAGGTGCCGATAGGCTTATCAGATATAGTTGCCGATAGGCATTTAAAATAAAAGTGCCGATAGGCATTTCAAATATAGGTGTCGATCGGCATTTCAGATATAAATGCCGAAAGGCATTTCAGATATAGATGCCGATAGGCATTTCTGATGTGGTTGCCGATAGGCATTTCAAATATATGTGCTGATAGGCATTTCAGATGTAGTTTTCGATAGGCATTTCAAAAATAGGTGCCGATAGGCATTTCAGATATAGGTGCCGATAGGCATTTTAGATATAGTTGCCGATTGGCATTTTAAAAATAGGTGCCGATAGGCATTTCAGATATAGAAGCCGATAGGGATTTCAAATATAGGTGTCGATAGGCATTTCAGATATGGTTGCCGATAGGCATTTCAAATATAGGTGCTGATAGGCATTTCAGCTGTAGTTTCCGATAGGCATTTCAAAAATAGGTGCCGATAGGCATTTCAGATATAGGTGCCGATAGGCATTTCAGATATAGTTGCCGATTGGCATTTTAAAAATAGGTGCCGATAGGCATTTCAGATATAGAAGCCGATAGGCATTTCAAATATAGGTGCCGATAGGCATTCCAGATATGGTTGCCGATAGGCATTTCAAATATAGGTGCTGATAGGCATTTTAGATGTAGTTTCCGATAGGCATTTCAAAAATTGATGCCGATAGGCATTTCGGATATAGGTACCGATAGGCATTTCAGATATAGTTGCCGATTGGCATTTAAAAACAGGTGCCGATAGGCATTTCAGATATAGAAGCCGATAGGTATTTCAAATATAGGTGTCGATAGGCATTTCAGATAGGGTTGCCGATAGGCATTTCAAATATAGGAGCAGATAGGCATTTCAGATGTAGTTTCCGAAAGGCATTTCAAAAATATATGCCGATAGGCATTTCAGATATAGGTGCCGATAGGCATTTCAGATATAGTTGCCGATTGGTATTTTAAAAATAGGTGCCGATAGGAATTTCAGATATAGAAGCCGATAGGCATTTCAAATATAGTTGCCGATAGGCATTCCAGATATAGTTGCCTATGGGCATATCAAATATAAGCGCTGATAATCATTTCAGATGTAGTTTCCGATAGGCATTTCAAAAATAGGTACCGATAGGCATTTCAGATATAGGTGCCGATAGGCATTTCAGATATAGTTGCCGATTGGCATTTTAAAAATAGGTGCCGATAGGCATTTCAGATATAGAAGCCGATAGGTATTTCAAAAATAGGTGCCGATAGGCATTTCAGATATAGGTGCCGATAGGCATATCAGATAAAGTTGCCGATAGGCATTTAAAATATATGTGCTGATAGGCATTTCAAATATAGGTGTCGACCGGCATTTCAGATATAAATGCCGAAAGGCATTTCAGATATAGGTGCCGATAGGCATTTCTGATGTGGTTGCCGATAGGCATTTCAAATATAGGTGCTGATAGGCATTTCAGATGTAGTTTTCGATTGGCATTTCAAAAATAGGTGCCGATAGGCATTTCAGATATAGGTGCCGATATGCACTTCAGATATAGTTGCCGATTGGCATTTTAAAAATAGGCGCCGATAGGTATTTTAGATATAGAAGCCGATAGGCATTTCAAATATAGGCGCCGATAGGCATTCCAGATATGGTTGCCGATAGGCATTTCAAATATAGGTGCTGATAGGCATTTCAGATGTAGTTTCCGATAGGCATTTCAAAAATAGGTGCCGATAGGCATTTCAGATATAGCTGCCGATAGGCATTTTAGATATAGTTGCCGATTGGCATTTTAAAAATAGGTGCCGATTGGCATTTCAGATATAGAAGCCGATAGGTATTTCAAATATAGGTGTCGATAGGCATTTCAGATATGATTGCCGATAGGCATTTCAAATATAGGTGCTGATAGGCATTTCAGATATAGTTTCCGATAGGCATTTTAAAAATAGGTGCCGATAGGCATTTCAGATATAGGTGCAGATAGGCATTTCAGATATAGTTGCCGATAGGCATTTTAAAAATAGGTGCCGATAGGCATTTTAGATATATAAGCCGATAGGCATTTCAAATATAGGTGCCGATGAGCATTCCAGATATGGTTGCCGATAGGCATTTCAAATATAGGTGCTGATAGGCATTTCAGATGTAGTTTCCGATAGGCATTTCAAAAATTGGTGCCGATAGGCATTTCAGATATAGGTGCCGATAGGCATTTCAGATATAGTTGCCGATTGGCATTTTAAAAATAGGTGCCGATAGGCATTTCAGATATAGAAGCCGATAGGGATTTTAAATATAGGTGTCGATAGGCATTTCAGATATGGTTGCCGATAAGCATTTCAAATATAGGTGCTGATAGTCATTTCAGATGTTGTTTCCGATAGGCATTTCAAAAATAGGTTCCGATAGGCATTTCAATTATAGGTGCCGATAGGCATTTCAGATATACTTACCGATTGGCATTTTAAAAATAGGTGCCGATAGGCATTTTAGATGTAGTTTTCGATAGGCATTTCAAAAATAGGTGCCGATAGGCATTTCAGATATAGGTGCCGATAGGCATATCAGATATAGTTGCCGATAGGCATTTAAAATATAGGTGCCGATAGGCATTTCAAATATAGGTGTCGATCGGCATTTCAGATATAAATGCCATAGGGCATTTCAGATATAGGTGCCGATAGGCATTTCTGATGTGGTTGCCGATAGGCATTTCAAATATAAATGCTGATAGGCATTTCAGATGTAGTTTTCGATAGCCATATCAAAAATAGGTGCCGATAGGCATTTGAGATATAGGTGCCGATAGGCACTTCAGATATAGTTGCCGATTGGCATTTTAAAAATAGGTGCCGATAGGCATTTTAGATATAGAAGCCGATAGGCATTTCAAATATAGGCGCCGATAGGCATTCCAGATATGGTTGCCGATAGGCATTTCAAATATAGGTGCTGATAGGCATTTCAGATGTAGTTTCCGATAGGCATTTCAAAAATAGGTGCCGATAGTCATTTCAGATATAGGTGCCGATTGGCATTTCAGATATAGTTGCCGATTGGCATTTTAAAAATAGGTGCCGATAGGCATTTCAGATATAGAAGCCGATAGGGATTTCAAATATAGGTGTCGATAGCTATTTCAGATATGGTTGCCGATAAGCATTTCAAATAAAGGTGCTGATAGGCATTTCAGATGTAGTTTCCGATAGGCATTTCAAAAATAGGTGCCGATAGGCATTTCAGATATAGGTGCCGATAGGCATTTCAGATATAGTTGCCGATTGGCATTTTAAAAATAGGTGTCGATAGGCATTTCAGATATATAAGCCGATAGGCATTTCAAATATAGGTGCCGATAGGCATTCCAGATATGGTTGCCGATAGGCATTTCAAATATAGGTGCCGATAGGCATTCCAGATATGGTTGCCGATAGGCATTTCAAATATAGGTGCTGATAGGCATTTCAGATGGAGTTTCCGATAGGCATTTCCAAATAGGTGCCGATAGGCATTTCAGATATAGGTGCCGATAGGCTTATCAGATATAGTTGCCGATAGGCATTTAAAATAAAAGTGCCGATAGGCATTTCAAATATAGGTGTCGACCGGCATTTCAGATATAAATGCCGAAAGGCATTTCAGATATAGGTGCCGATAGGCATTTCTGATGTGGTTGCCGATAGGCATTTCAAATATAGGTGCTGATAGGCATTTCAGATGTAGTTTTCGATAGGCATTTCAAAAATAGGTGCCGATAGGCATTTCAGATATAGGTGCCGATAGGCACTTCAGATATAAATGCCGATTGGCATTTTAAAAATAGGTGCCGATAGGCATTTCAGATATAGAAACCGATAGGGATTTCAAATATAGGTGTCGTTAGGCATTTCAATTATGGTTGCCGATAAGCATTTCAAATATAGGTGCTGATAGGCATTTCAGATGTAGTTTCCGATAGGCATTTCAAAAATTGATGCCGATAGGCATTTCGGATATAGGTGCCGATAGGCATTTCAGATATAGTTGCCGATTGGCATTTTAAAAACAGGTGCCGATAGGCATTTCAGATATAGAAGCCGATAGGTATTTCAAATATAGGTGTCGATAGGCATTTCAGATATGGTTGCCGATAGGCATTTCAAATATAGGAGCAGATAGGCATTTCAGATGTAGTTTCCGAAAGGCATTTCAAAAATATATGCCGATAGGCATTTCAGATATAGGTGCCGATAGGCATTTCAGATATAGTTGCCGATTGGTATTTTAAAAATAGGTGTTGATAGGCATTTCAGATATAGAAGCCGATAGGCATTTCAAATATAGGTGCCGATAGGCATTCCAGATATGGTAGCCGATAGGCATTTCAAATATAAGTGCTGATAATCATTTCAGATGTAGTTTCCGATAGGCATTTCAAAAATAGGTACCGATAGGCATTTCAGATATATGTGCCGATAGGCATTTCATATATAGTTACCAATTGGCATTTTAAAAATAGGTGTTGATAGGCATTTCAGATATAGAACCCGATAGGCATTTCAAATATAGGTGCCGATAGGCATTCCAGATATGGTTGCCGATAAGCATTTCAAATATAGGTGCTGATAGGCATTTCAGATGGAGTTTCCGATAGGCATTTCAAAAGTTGGTGCCGATAGGCATTTCAGATATAGGTGCCGATAGGCATTTCAGATATAGTTGCCGATTGGCATTTTAAAAATAGGTGCCGATAGGCATTTTAGATATAGAAGCCGATAGGTATTTCAAATACAGGTGTGGATAGGCATTTCAGATATGGTTGCTGATAGGCATTTCAAATATAGGTGCTGATAGTCATTTCAGATGTTGTTTCCGATAGGCATTTAAAAACTAGGTTCTGATAGGCATTTCAATTATAGGTTCCGATAGGCATTTCAGATATACTTTCCGATTGGCATTTTAAAAATAGGTGCCGATAGGCATTTTAGATGTAATTTCCGATAGGCATTTCAAAAATAGGTGCCGATGACATTTCAGATATAGGTGCCGATAGGCATATCAGATATAGTTGCCGATAGGCATTTAAAATATAGGTGCCGATAGGCATTTCAAATATAGGTGTCGATCGGCATTTCAGATATAAATGCCGTATGGCATTTCAGATTTTCTGATGTGGTTGCCGATAGGCATTTCAAATATAAATGCTGATAGGCATTTCAGATGTAGTTTTCGATAGGCATATCAAAAATAGGTGCCGATAGGCATTTGAGATATAGGTTCCGATAGGCACTTCAGATATAGTTGCCGATTGGCATTTTAAAAATAGGTGCCGATAGGCATTTTAGATATAGAAGCCGATAGGCATTTCAAATATAGGCCCCGATAGGCATTCCAGATATGGTTGCCGATAGGCATTTCAAATATAGGTGCTGATAGGCATTTCAGATGTAGTTTCCGATAGGCATTTCAAAAATAGGTGCCGATAGGCATTTCAGATATAGGTGCCGATTGGCATTTCAGATATAGTTGCCGATTGGCATTTTAAAAATAGGTGCCGATAGGCATTTCAGATATAGAAGCCGATAGGGATTTCAAATATAGGTGTCGATTGCTATTTCATACATGGTTGCCGATAAGCATTTCAAATAAAGGTGCTGAAGGGCATATCAGATGTAGTTTCCGATAGGCATTTCAAAAATAGGTGCCGATAGGCATTTCAGATATGGGTGCCGATAGGCATTTCAGATATAGTTGCCGATTGGCATTTTAAAAATAGGTGTCGATAGTCATTTCAGATATATAAGCCGATAGGCATTTCAAATATAGGTGCCGATAGGCATTCCAGATATGGTTGCAGATAGGCATTTCAAATATAGGTGCCGATAGGCATTCCAGATATGGTTGCCGATAGGCATTTCAAATATAGGTGCCGATAGGCATTCCAGATATGGTTGCCGATAGGCATTTCAAATATAGGTGCTGATAGACATTTCAGATGGAGTTTCCGATAGGCATTTCCAAATAGGTGCCGATAGGCATTTCAGATATAGTTGCCGATATGCATTTCAGATATAGTTGCCGATTGGTATTTTAAAAATAGGTGCCGATAGGCATTTCAGATATAGAAGCCGATAGGCATTTCAAATAAAGGTGCTGATAGGCATTTCAGATGTAGTTTCCGATAGGCATTTCAAAAATAGGTGCCGATAGGCATTTCAGATATAGGTGCCGATAGGCATTTCAGATATAGTTGCCGAATAGCATTTTAAAAATAGGTGTCGATAGGCATTTCAGATATAGAAGCCGATAGGCATTTCAAATATAGGTGCCGATAGGCATTCCAGATATGGTTGCCGATAGGCATTTCAAATATAGGTGCCGATAGGCATTCCAGATATGGTTGCCGATAGGCATTTCAAATATAGGTGCTGATAGGAATTTCAGATGGAGTTTCCGATAGGCATTTCAAAAATAGGTGCCGATAGGCATTTCAGATATAGGTGCTGATAGGCATTTCAGATATAGTTGCCGATTGGTATTTTAAAAATATGTGCCGATAGGCATTTCAGATATAGAAGCCGATAGGCATTTCAAATATAGGTGCCGATAGGCATTCCAGATATGGTTGCCGATAGGCATTTCAAATATAGGTTCTGATTATCATTTCATATGTAGTTTCTGATAGGCATTTCAAAAATAGGTACCGATAGGCATTTCAGATATAGGTGCCGATAGGCATTTCAGATAGAGTTGCCAATTGGCATTTTAAAAATAGGTGTCGATAGGCATTTCAGATATAGGTGCCGATAGGCATTTCAGATATAGTTGCCAATTGGCATTTTAAAAATAGGTGTCGATAGGCATTTCAGATATAGGTGCCGATTGGCATTTCAGATATAGTTGCCGATTGGCATTTTAAAAAAAGGTGCCGATAGGCATTTCAGATATATAAGCCGATAGGCATTTCAGATGTAGTTGCCGATTGGCATTTTAAAAATAGGTGCCGATAGGCATTTTAGATATAGAAGCCGATAGGTATTTCAAATATAGGTGTGGATAGGCATTTCAGATATGGTTGCCGATAGGCATTTCAAATATAGGTGCTGATAGTCATTTCAGATGTAATTTCCGATAGGCATTTCAAAAATAGGTTCCGATAGGCATTTTAGATATCGGTGCCGATAGGCATTTCAGATATACTTACCGATTGGCATTTTAAAAATAGGTGCCGATAGGCATTTTAGATATAGAAGCCGATAGGTATTTCAAATATAGGTGTGGATAGGCATTTCAGATATGGTTGCCGATAGGCATTTCAAATATAGGTGCTGATAGTCATTTCAGATGTAGTTTCCGATAGGCATTTCAAAAATAGGTTCAATAGGCATTTTAGATATAGGTGCCGATAGGCATTTCAGATATACTTAAAGATTGGCATTTCAAAAATAGGTGCCGATAGGCATTTCAGATATAGGTGCCGATAGGCTTATCATATATAGTTGCCGATAGGCATTTAAAATAAAAGTGCCGATAGGCATTTCAAATATAGGTGTCGATCGGCATATCAGATATAAATGCCGAAAGGCATTTCAGATATAGGTGCCGATAGGCATTTCTGATGTGGTTGCCGATAGGCATTTCAAATATAGGTGCTGATAGGCATTTCAGATGTAGTTTTCGATAGGCATTCCAAAAATAGGTGCCGATAGGCATTTCAGATATAGGTGCCGATAGGCACTTCAGATATAAATGCCGATTGGCATTTTAAAAATAGGTGCCGATAGGCATTTCAGATATAGAAGCCGATAGGCATTTCAAATATAGGCGCCGATAGGCATGCCAGATATGGTTGCCGATAGGCATTTCAAATATAGGTGCTGATAGGCATTTCAGATGTAATTTCCGATAGGCATATCAAAAATAGGTGCCGATAGGCATTTCAGATATAGGTGCCGATAGGCATTTCAGATATAGTTGCCGATTGGCATTTTAAAAATAGGTGCCGATAGGCATTTCAGATATAGAAGCCGATAGGGATTTCAAATATAGGTGTCGATAGGCATTTCAGATATGGTTGCCGATAGGCATTTCAAATATAGGTGCTGATAGGCATTTCAGATGTAGTTTCCGATAGGCATTTCAAAAATAGGTGCCGATAGGCATTTCAGATATAGGTGCCGATAGGCATTTCAGATATAGTTGCCGATTGGCATTTTAAAAATAGGTGCCGATAGGCATTTCAGATATAGAAGCCGATAGGCATTTCAAATATAGGTGCCGATAGGCATTCCAGATATGGTTGCCGATAGGCATTTCAAATATAGGTGCTGATAGGCATTTTAGATGTAGTTTCCGATAAACATTTCAAAAATTGATGCCATAGGCATTTCGGATATAGGTGCTGGTAGGCATTTCAGATATAGTTGCCGATTGGCATTTTAAAAACAGGTGCCGATAGGCATTTCAGATATAGAAGCCGATAGGTATTTCAAATATAGGTGTCGATAGGCATTTCAGATATGGTTGCCGATAGGCATTTCAAATATAGTAGCAGATAGGCATTTCAGATGTAGTTTCCGAAAGGCATTTCAAAAATATATGCCGATAGGCATTTCAGATATAGGTGCCGATAGGCATTTCAGATATAGTTGCCGATTGGTATTTTAAAAATAGGTGCCGATAGGCATTTCAGATATAGAAGCCGATAGGCATTTCAAATATAGTTGCCGATAGGCATTCCAGATATGGTTGCCGATAGGCATATCAAATATAAGCGCTGATAAACATTTCAGATGTAGTTTCCGATAGGCATTTCAAAAATAGGTACCGATAGGCATTTCAGATATAGGTGCCGATAGGCATTTCAGATATAGTTGCCGATTGGCATTTTAAAAATAGGTGCCGATAGGCATTTCAGATATAGAAGCCGATAGGTATTTCAAATATAGGTGTGGATAGGCATTTCAGATATGGTTGCCGATAGGCATTTCAAATATAGGTGCTGATAGTCATTTCAGATGTAGTTTCCGATAGGCATTTCAAAAATAGGTTCCGATAGGCATTTTGGATATAGGTGCCGATAGGCATTTCAGATATACTTAAAGATTGGCATTTCAAAAATAGGTGCCGATAGGCATTTCAGATATAGGTGCCGATTAGCTTATCAGATATAGTTGCCGATAGGCATTTAAAATAAAAGTGCCGATAGGCATTTCAAATATAGGTGTCGATCGGCATTTCAGATATAAATGCCGAAAGGCATTTCATATATAGGTGCCGATAGGCATTTCTGATGTGGTTGCCAATAGGCATTTCAAATATAGGTGCTGATAGGCATTTCAGATGTAGTTTTCGATAGGCATTTCAAAAATAGGTGCCGATAGGCATTTCAGATATAGGTGCCGATAGGCACTTCAGATATAAATGCCGATTGGCATTTTAAAAATAGGTACCGATAGGCATTTCAGATATAGAAGCCGATAGGTATTTCAAATATAGGTGTCGATAGGCATTTCAGATATGGTTGCCGATAGGCATTTCAAATATAGGTGCTGATAGGCATTTCAGATGTAGTTTCCGATAGGCATTTCAAAAATAGGTGCCGATAGGCATTTCAGATATAGGTGCCGATTGGCATTTCAGATATAGTTGCCGATTGGCATTTTAAAAATAGGTGCCGATAGGCATTTCAGATATAGAAGCCGATAGGGATTTCAAATATAGGTGTCTATAGCTATTTCAGATATGGTTGCCGATAAGCATTTCAAATAAAGGTGTTGATAGGCATTTCAGATGTAGTTTCCGATAGGCATTTCAAAAATAGGTGCCGATAGGCATTTCAGATATAGGTGCCGATAGGCATTTCAGATATAGTTGCCGATTAGCATTTTAAAAATAGGTGTCGATAGGCATTTCAGATATAGAAGCCGATAGGCATTTCAAATATAGGTGCCGATAGGCATTCCAGATATGGTTGCCGATAGGCATTTCAAATATAGGTGCCGATAGGCATTCCAGATATGGTTGCCGATAGGCATTTCAAATATAGGTGCTGATAGAAATTTCAGATGGAGTTTCCGATAGGCATTTCAAAAATAGGTGCCGATAGGCATTTCAGATATAGAAGCCGATAGGGATTTCAAATATAGGTTGTAATATATTTAAATGTTTTTAAAATATAACAAAATCATTATTTTAATTAAATATTTTATTTAATGTTACTGGTTTGATAGGTTCCACAAGAGTGTTTTTACAGAAAGTATTTAAACATAAAACTATTCATTATTAATTAACAAACTAAATATAATTGTATAATCAATGTCATTCAATATTCAACATCTCCCGTTTTTAAATTATTTTTCTCTTTACAAACAAAATAAATATAATTCGTTTTATTTAATTGCATATTAATTAATTATTATTGTAATGTTAATCTGTCTGGAGGTTTTACAACTCTTCCAGACTTAGTTTGTACGTTTGTGTATGATACAGATTGCTCATCAAATAACATACTTAAATCAGTTACATCGTCAAGTGAATCATCAGAATCATTAAAATCATTAGAATCGACTACCACATTGTTATCGTAATTCAGTGGATTCAAAAATCTGCGATTTCGTTCAATCACTGAATCATGATTCATTTTAATTTTATAAGATCTTGGTTTATCATTTTGTTTTACAATTTCACCTTCTTCCCATTGTTTTTTGTTTAATTTTACTAATACCTTTTCTCCTTCTTTCAAAGTAGAAAGTGGTTTAGCACTTTTGTCATAAATTTGTTTTTGTTGAAGCTGTTTATTTTTTAAATTTTCATAATGAGATTCTGAATGATCACTTTTTAAACTTATTGGTAAAATCCCTCTCAGTTTTCTTCCCATTAATAATTCTGATGGAGATTTACCATTAAGTTCTAACGGAGTATTTCGAAGTTCCAGCAATGACAAGTATGGATCTTTATTGTCAGCTTTAGCTTTATATAACATATTTTTAACAGTTTGTATGTGCCTTTCAGCCATTCCGTTTGACTGACTGTATTTTGCACTACTTGTTATGTGTTCAAATTCCCACTGATTGCTAAAATTTTTAAATTCCAGACTACTGAATTGAGGTCCATTGTCAGAAATTATTGTTTCAGGTATTCCATGTCTTGAAAATATTGACTTTAATTGATTTATTACAGCTACACTGGTTGTACTTGTCATTTTTGGAATTTCAATAAATTTACTAAAATAGTCTACAATCATTAAATAATTTATATTATCAAACATAAATAAATCAACACCAAGTTTTTGCCATGCTCTTTTTGGTAATTCATGAGGAATTAACGGTTCTTTTTGTAATTTATTTTGATATAATTTGCATGTATAGCATTTACTAATTAAATTTTCAATATCTTTCGTCATGTTTGGCCAAAAAATGCATTGCTTAGCTCTATTATTACATTTATTAACACCCAAGTGATTAAAATGAATTTTTTGTAATAATTCGTGTCTCAAGGACTTAGGAACAACTAGCCTATTATCTAAGAATATTAGATCATCGTAAATTGTTAAGTTATTTTTATATTTTTTGTATAAATTCGAATGCCAATTTTTCCAATTATTTCTTATACATTTTTTTAAATTTTGCATTTCTAAATCGTTAATTGTTTCATTTTTAAATTTTTCCAATTGATTTTTAGTTATATTTAAATTTTCAATTAGTGAAAAAACATGACATTCAATATCATCATCTATTTGAGAATATTCATGTGAAGTAGTTGCTCTACTCAACGTATCTGCAATGTACATATTTTTTCCAGGGACATGTTTGATATTAATATCATAAGAAAGGAGTTTTAACATTATGCGTTGTAGTCTTTGAGGACATGATGATAATGGTTTATTGAAAATACTAATTAAGGGTTTGTGATCTGTTTCGACATTAATTTTTCGACCAAATGTGTATTGTGAAAATCGATCACAGCCATATAGAACTGCATATAACTCTTTTTCAATTTGTGAGTAATTCTTTTGAGTTTCATTTAGTGCTTTTGAAGCATATGCAACGGGTCTTCCTTCTTGCATAATTGTAGCGCCAACACCGTTTTGAGAAGCATCTACTGATAAAGTTAATGGTTGGTCTACATCAAAGAATTTTAAAACAGGGGGGTTGACTAATAAGTCTTTTAGTTTGTTAAAGGATTCAGTTTGTTTCGGACCCCAAAACCAAGAGATATTTTTCTTTAAGATTTCTCGTAATGGACTTGTAATTTCTGAGAAATTAGGAATAAAACGGCTTACATAAGTAGTCATGCCCAGAAATCTTTGAACTGCTTTTTTATCATCCGGTTGAGACATGTTTATTATTGCTTTGATTTTATTTTTATCTGGTTCTATGCCTTTATTTGAAATTTTGTGACCTAAGAACACAAGTTCTTGTACACAAATTTTTGATTTATTTTTGTTAAATGTTAAACCATATTTACTCGCTCTTTCAAGAACTGATTTCAAAATTTTATTATGTTCCTCCACAGAGTCAGCCCATATTAAAATATCGTCAATATAAATTTTTACGTTTTCAATATCATCAAAAATTTGTTTAATTATTTTTTGGAAAATTTCTGATGCAGAGCTTATTCCGTATGGAAGTCGTAAATAACAATATCTCCCAAATGGCGTATTGAAAGTGCAAAGTAATGAACTATCCTTATGTAATGGAACTTGCCAAAACCCTTGACTCGCATCTAAGGTCGTAAAGTATTTAGCATTTTTTATTTTACAAATTATTTCATCAATGGTCGGAATTTTAAAATGTTCTCTTTTTATATATTTATTTAATTGCCTTGGATCTAAGCAAATTCGAAGACTACCATTAGGTTTTCTTACTAAAACTATAGAATTTACCCATTCTGTAGGAAAATTTACTTTTTTGATTATTTCATTTTTTTCTAAATTATCTAATTCTTTTTTAAGTTCATTTTCTAAAGCAAAAGGTATTTTCCTTGGAGGATGTATTATTGGTATTGCATTTTCATTCAAATTTATTTTGTATGGTTCAACATTTAACATTCCTGTATGATCAAAACTAGAACTATAATTTTCTAACAAACTATTCAGAGCTGTGTCATCTATACTCATCACTCGTTTTATTAAATTTAGTTGAATAGATGTTTGCAGACCAAGTACAGGTGGTGAGTACAGATGATCAACTATATAAAAATATATCAAACATTTTTTATTTTCATATTGACAATTTAAATTACAAGTGCCAATTGTATTTACTTTTGGACCTGAGTACGATGTTAAATTATTCTGATCCCTTGAAAGTGATTTATATTCCAAATTCAACATTTTAAATATATTAATAGGTATGCAATTAACTTGTGCACCAGTATCTATTTTAAAGTTAATATTTTTATCATTTATCTTTAAATTAACTGCCCAAATTTTTTCATTATAATTTTCAGGATCGTTAATCATTCCCAAAAATAATGTATCTTCTTCAGAATAATTTACCTCGTTTATATTTTTCGTTTTACACTGATTTGCAAAGTGATTGAATTTTTGACATTTCATACATTTTTTTCTGTATGCGGGACATCGATTTTTAGGATGGGTATTACCACACTTACCACATTTTCTTCTTGTGTTTTGTGCGACCTCTTTTTCATCTGTTTTCTTGACAGCCATGATTGCTCCTCCTGCGATGCTTTGTGACTCTTCGTTTGCTGTTTCTGCAGATCTGCATCTCTGTACTACCTTTTCAAGTGTCATTTCGTCATCTTGCAGAATGCTCTTGCGAACCTCATTGTTGACAATTCCGCATATGATTCTTGTTTTTATCAGATCGTCTTTCAATTGACCAAACTCACAATTACTAGCTTGATTTTTCAATTCGGTGACGTATTGATCAATTGTCTCATTGGTCGATAGGCATTTCAGATATGGTTGCCGATAAGCATTTCAAATATAGGTGCTGATAGGCATTTCAGATGTAGTTTCCGATAGGCATTTCAAAAATTGATGCCGATAGGCATTTCGGATATAGGTGCCGATAGGCATTTCAGATATAGTTGCCGATTGGCATTTTAAAAACAGGTGCCGATAGGCATTTCAGATATAGAAGCCGATAGGTATTTCAAATATAGGTGTCGATAGGCATTTCAGATATGGTTGCCGATAGGCATTTCAAATATAGGAGCAGATAGGCATTTCAGATGCAGTTTTTGAAAGGCATTTCAAAAATATATGACGATAGGCATTTCAGATATAGGTGCCGATAGGCATTTCGGATATAGTTGCCGATTGGTATTTTAAAAATAGGTGCCGATAGGCATTTCAGATATAGAAGCCGATAGGCATTTCAAATATAGGTGCCGATAGGCATTCCAGATATGGTTGCCGATAGGCATTTCAAATATAAGTGCTGATAATCATTTCAGATGTAGTTTCCGATAGGCATTTCAAAAATAGGTACCGATAGGCATTTCAGATATAGGTGCCGATAGGCATTTCAGATATAGTTGCCAATTGGCATTTTAAAAATAGGTGTCAAAAAGGCATTTCAGATATAGAACCCGATAGGCTTTTCAAATATAGGTGCCGATAGGCATTCCAGATATGGTTGCCGATAGGCATTTCAAATATAGGTGCTGATAGGCATTTCAGATGGAGTTTCCGATAGGCATTTCAAAAGTTGGTGCCGATAGGCATTTCAGATATAGGTGCCGATAGGCATTTCAAATATAGTTTCCGATTGGCATTTTAAAAATAAGTGCCGATAGGAATTTTAGATATAGAAGCCGATAGGTATTTCAAATACAGGTGTGGATAGGCATTTCAGATATGGTTGCCGATAGGCATTTCAAATATAGGTGCTGATAGTCATTTCAGATGTTGTTTCCGATAGGCATTTCAAAAATAGGTTCCGATAGGCATTTCAATTA
Source organism: Venustoraphidia nigricollis (assembly GCA_034508555.1). Classification (NCBI taxonomy): domain Eukaryota; kingdom Metazoa; phylum Arthropoda; class Insecta; order Raphidioptera; family Raphidiidae; genus Venustoraphidia; species Venustoraphidia nigricollis. The sequence continues at coordinate 43,419 of JAVRKA010000633.1, forward strand.
TAGGTGCCGATAGGCATTTCAAATATACTTTCCGATTGGCAATTTAAAAATAGGTGCCGATAGGCATTTTAGATGTAGTTTCCGATAGGCATTTCAAAAATAGGTGCCGACAGGCATTTCAGATATAGGTGCCGATAGGCATATCAGATATAGTTGTCGATAGGCATTTAAAATATAGGTGCCAATAGGCATTTCAAATATAGGTGTCGATCGCCATTTCAGATATAAATGCCGCAGGGAATTTCAGATATAGGTGCCGATAGGCATTTCTGATGTGGTTGCCGATAGGCATTTCAAATATAAATGCTGATAGGCATTTCAGATGTAGTTTTCGATAGGCATTTCAAAAATAGGTGCAGATAGGCATTTGAGATATAGGTGCCGATAGGCACTTCAGATATAGTTGCCGATTTGCATTTTAAAAATAGGTGCCGATAGGCATTTTAGATATAGAAGCCGGTAGGCATTTCAAATATAGGCGCCGATAGGCATTCCAGATATGGTTGCCGATAGGCATTTCAAATATAAGTGCTGATAATCATTTCAGATGTAGTTTCCGATAGGCATTTCAAAAATAGGTACCGATAGGCATTTCAGATATAGGTGCCGATAGGCATTTCAGATATAGTTGCCAATTGGCATTTTAAAAATAGGTGTCGATAGGCATTTCAGATATAGGTGCCGATAGGCATTTCAGATATAGTTGCCAATTGGCATTTTAAAAATAGGTGTCGATAGGCATTTCAGATGTAGGTGCCGATTGGCATTTCAAATATAGTTGCCGATTGGCATTTTAAAAATAGGTGCCGATAGGCATTTCAGATATATAAGCCGATAGGCATTTCAGATGTAGTTGCCGATTGGCATTTTAAAAATAGGTGCCGATAGGCATTTTAGATATAGAAGCCTATAGGTATTTCAAATATAGGTGTGGATAGGCATTTCAGATATGGTTGCCGATAGGCATTTCAAATATAGGTGCTGATAGTCATTTCAGATGTAGTTTCCGATAGGCATTTCAAAAATAGGTTCCGATAGGCATTTTAGATATAGGTGCCGATAGGCATTTCAGATATACTTACCGATTGGCATTTTAAAAATAGGTGCCGATAGGCATTTTAGATATAGAAGCCGATAGGTATTTCAAATATAGGTGTGGATAGGCATTTCAGATATGGTTGCCGATAGGCATTTCAAATATAGGTGCTGATAGTCATTTCAGATGTAGTTTCCGATAGGCATTTCAAAAATAGGTTCCGATAGGCATTTTAGATATAGGTGCCGATAGGCATTTCAGATATACTTAAAGATTGGCATTTCAAAAATAGGTGCCGATAGGCATTTCAGATATAGGTGCCGATAGGCTTATCAGATATAGTTGCCGATAGGCATTTAAAATAAAAGTGCCGATAGGCATTTCAGATATAGGTGTCGATCGGCATTTCAGATATAAATGCCGAAAGGCATTTCAGATATAGGTGCCGATAGGCATTTCTGATGTGGTTGCCGATAGGCATTTCAAATATAGGTGCTGATAGGCATTTCAGATGTAGATTTCGATAGGTATTTCAAAAATAGGTGCCGATAGGCATTTCAGATATAGGTGCCGATAGGCACTTCAGATATAAATGCCGATTGGCATTTTAAAAATAGGTACCGATAGGCATTTCAGATATAGAAGCCGATAGGTATTTCAAATATAGGTGTCGATAGGCATTTCAGATATGGTTGCCGATAGGCATTTCAAATATAGGTGCTGATAGGCATTTCAGATGTAGTTTCCGATTGGCATTTCAAAAATAGGTGCCGATAGGCATTTCAGATATAGGTGCCGATTGGCATTTCAGATATAGTTGCCGATTGGCATTTTAAAAATAGGTGCCGATAGGCATTTCAGATATAGAAGCCGATAGGGATTTCAAATATAGGTGTCGATAGCTATTTCAGATATGGTTGCCGATAAGCATTTCAAATAAAGGTGCTGATAGGCATTTCAGATGTAGTTTCCGATAGGCATTTCAAAAATAGGTGCCGATAGGCATTTCAGATATAGGTGCCGATAGGCATTTCAGATGTAGTTGCCGATTAGCATTTTAAAAATAGGTGTCGATAGGCATTTCAGATATAGAAGCCGATAGGCATTTCAAATATAGGTGCCGATAGGCATTCCAGATATGGTTGCCGATAGGCATTTCAAATATAGGCGCCGATAGGTATTCCAGATATGGTTGCCGATAGGCATTTCAAATATAGGTGCTGATAGGCATTTCAGATGTAATTTCCGATAGGCATATCAAAAATAGGTGCCGATAGGCATTTCAGATATAGGTGCCGATAGGCATTTCAGATATAGTTGACGATTGGCATTTTAAAAATAGGTGCCGATAGGCATTTCAGATATAGAAGCCGATAGGGATTTCAAATATAGGTGTAGATAGGCATTTCAGATATGGTTGCCGATAGGCATTTCAAATATAGGTGCTGATAGGCATTTCAGATGTAGTTTCCGATAGGCATTTCAAAAATAGGTGCCGATAGGCATTTCAGATATAGGTGCCGATAGGCATTTCAGATATAGTTGCCGATTGGCATTTTAAAAATAGGTGCCGATAGGCATTTCAGATATAGAAGCCGATAGGCATTTCAAATATAGGTGCCGATAGGCATTCCAGATATGGTTGCCGATAGGCATTTCAAATATAGGTGCTGATAGGCATTTTAGATGTAGTTTCCGATAGGCATTTCAAAAATTGATGCCGATAGGCATTTCGGATATAGGTGCCGGTAGGCATTTCAGATATAGTTGCCGATTGGCGTTTTAAAAACAGGTGCCGATAGGCATTTCAGATATAGAAGCCGATAGGTATTTCAAATATAGGTGTCGATAGGCATTTCAGATATGGTTGCCGATGGCATTTCAAATATAGGAGCAGATAGGCATTTCAGATGTAGTTTCCGAAAGGCATTTCAAAAATATATGCCGATAGGCATTTCAGATATAGGTGCCGATAGGCATTTCAGATATAGTTGCCGATTGGTATTTTAAAAATAGGTGCCGATAGGCATTTCAGATATAGAAGCCGATAGGCATTTCAAATATAGTTGCCGATAGGCATTTCAGATATGGTTGCCGATAGGCATATCAAATATAAGCGCTGATAATCATTTCAGATGTAGTTTCCGATAGGCATTTCAAAAATAGGTACCGATAGGCATTTCAGATATAGGTGCCGATAGGCATTTCAAATATAGGTGCTGATAGTCATTTCAGATGTAGTTTCCGATAGGCATTTCAAAAATAGGTTCCGATAGGCATTTCAGATATAGGTGCCGATAGGCATTTCAGATATACTTACCGATTGGCATTTTAAAAATAGATGCCGATAGGCATTTTAGATGTAGTTTCCGATAGGCATTTCAAAAATAGGTGCCGATAGGCATGTCAGATATAGGTGCCGATAGGCATATCAGATAAACTTGCCGATAGGCATTTAAAATATATGTGCCGATAGGCATTTCAAATATAGGTGTCGACCGGCATTTCAGATATAAATGCCGAAAGGCATTTCAGATATAGGTGCCGATAGGCATTTCTGATGTGGTTGCCGATAGGCATTTCAAATATAGGTGCTGAGAGGCATTTCAGATGTAGTTTTCGATAGGCATTTCAAAAATAGGTGCTGATAGGCATTTCAGACATTGGTGCCGATAGGCACTTCAGATATAGTTGCCGATTGGCATTTTAAAAATAGGCGCCGATAGGTATTTCAGATATAGAAGCCGATAGGCATTTCAAATATAGGCGCCGATAGGCATTCCAGATATGGTTGCCGATAGGCATTTCAAATATAGGTGCTGATAGGCATTTCAGATGTAGTTTCCGATAGGCATTTCAAAAAGAGGTGCCGATAGGCATTTCAGATATAGGTGCCGATAGGCATTTCAGATATAGTTGCCGATTGGCATTTTAAAAATAGGTGCCGATAGGCATTTCAGATATAGAAGCCGATAGGCATTTCAAATATAGGTGCCGATAGGCATTCCAGATATGGTTGCCGATAGGCATTTCAAATATAGGTGCTGATAGTCATTTCAGATGTAGTTTCCGATAGGCATTTCAAAAATAGGTTCCGATAGGCATTTTAGATATAGGTGCCGATAGGCATTTCAGATATACTTACCGATTGGCATTTTAAAAATAGGTGCCGATAGGCATTTTAGATAAGGAAGCCGATAGGTATTTCAAATATAGGTGTAGATAGGCATTTCAGATATGGTTGCCGATAGGCATTTCAAATATAGGTGCTGATAGGCATTTCAGATGTAGTTTCCGATAGGCATTTCAATAATAGGTGCCGATAGGCATTTCAGATATAGGTGCCGATAGGCATTTCAGATATAGTGGCCGATTGGCATTTTAAAAATAGGTGCCGATAGGCATTTCAGATATAGAAGCCGATAGGCATTTCAAATATAGGTGCCGATAGGCATTCCAGATATGGTTGCCGATAGGCATTTCAAATATAGGTGCTGATAGTCATTTCAGATGTAGTTTCCGATAGGCATTTCAAAAATAGGTTCCGATGGCATTTTAGATATAGGTGCCGATAGGCATTTCAGATATACTTAAAGATTGGCATTTCAAAAATAGGTGCCGATAGGCATTTTAGATAAGGAAGCCGATAGGTATTTCAAATATAGGTGTGGATAGGCATTTCAGATATGGTTGCCGATAGGCATTTCAAATATAGGTGCTGATAGTCATTTCAGATGTAGTTTCCGATAGGCATTTCAAAAATAGGTTCCGATAGGCATTTTAGATATAGGTGCCGATAGGCATTTCAGATATACTTACCGATTGGCATTTTAAAAATAGGTGCCGATAGGCATTTTAGATAAGGAAGCCGATAGGTATTTCAAATATAGGTGTGGATAGGCATTTCAGATATGGTTGCCGATAGGCATTTCAAATATAGGTGCTGATAGGCATTTCAGATGTAGTTTCCGATAGGCATTTCAAAAATAGGTTCCGATAGGCATTTTAGATATAGGTGCCGATAGGCATTTCAGATATACTTAAAGATTGGCATTTCAAAAATAGGTGCCGATAGGCATTTCAGATATAGGTGCCGATAGGCTTATCAGATATAGTTGCCGATAGGCATTTAAAATAAAAGTGCCGATAGGCATTTCAAATATAGGTGTCGATCGGCATTTCAGATATAAATGCCGAAAGGCATTTCAGATATAGTTGCCGATAGGCATTTCTGATGTGGTTGCCGATAGGCATTTCAAATATAGGTGCTGATAGGCATTTCAGATGTAGTTTTCGATAGGCATTTCAAAAATAGGTGCCGATAGGCATTTCAGATATAGTTGCCGATTGGTATTTTAAAAATAGGTGCCGATAGGCATTTCAGATATAGAAGCCGATAGGCACTTCAAATATAGGTGCCGATAGGCATTCCAGATATGGTTGCCGATAGGCATTTCAAATATAGGTGCTGATAGTGATTTCAGATGTAGTTTCCGATAGGCATTTCAAAAATAGGTTCCGATAGGCATTTTAGATATAGGTGCCGATAGGCATTTCAGATATACTTAAAGATTGGCATTTCAAAAATAGGTGCCGATAGGCATTTCAGATATAGGTGCCGATAGGCTTATCAGATATAGTTGCCGATAGGCATTTAAAATAAAAGTGCCGATAGGCATTTCAAATATAGGTGTCGATCGGCATTTCAGATATAAATGCCGAAAGGCATTTCAGATATAGTTGCCGATAGGCATTTCTGATGTGGTTGCCGATAGGCATTTCAAATATAGGTGCTGATAGGCATTTCAGATGTAGTTTTCGATAGGCATTTCAAAAATAGGTGCCGATAGGCATTTCAGATATAGGTGCCGATAGGCACTTCAGATATAAATGCCGATTGGCATTTTAAAAATAGGTACCGATAGGCATTTCAGATAAAGAAGCCGATAGGTATTTCAAATATAGGTGTCGATAGGCATTTCAGATATGGTTGCCGATAGGCATTTCAAATATAGGTGCTGATAGGCATTTCAGATGTAGTTTCCGATAGGCATTTCAAAAATAGGTGCCGATAGGCATTTCAGATATAGGTGCCGATTGGCATTTCAGATATAGTTGCCGATTGGCATTTTAAAAATAGGTGCCGATAGGCATTTCAGATATAGAAGCCGATAGGAATTTCAAATATAGGTGTCGATAGCTATTTCAGATATGGTTGCCGATAGGCATTTCAAATATAGGAGCAGATAGGCATTTCAGATGTAGTTTCCGAAAGGCATTTCAAAAATATATGCCGATAGGCATTTCAGATATAGGTGCCGATAGGCATTTCAGATATAGTTGCCGATTGGTATTTTAAAAATAGGTGCCGATAGGCATTTCAGATATAGAAGTCGATAGGCATTTCAAATATAGTTGCCGATAGGCATTCCAGATATGGTTGCCGATAGGCATATCAAATATAAGCGCTGATAATCATTTCAGATGTAGTTTCCGATAGGCATTTCAAAAATAGGTACCGATAGGCATTTCAGATATAGGTGCCGATAGGCATTTTAGATATAGGTGCCGATAGGCATATCAGATATAGTTGTCGATAGGCATTTAAAATATAGGTGCCAATAGGCATTTCAAATATAGGTGTCGATCGGCATTTCAGATATAAATGCCGCAGGGAATTTCAGATATAGGTGCCGATAGGCATTTCTGATGTGGTTGCCGATAGGCATTTCAAATATAAATGCTGATAGGCATTTCAGATGTAGTTTTCGATAGGCATTTCAAAAATAGGTGCAGATAGGCATTTGAGATATAGGTGCCGATAGGCACTTCAGATATAGTTGCCGATTTGCATTTTAAAAATAGGTGCCGATAGGCATTTTAGATATAGAAGCCGGTAGGCATTTCAAATATAGGCGCCGATAGGCATTCCAGATATGGTTGCTGATAGGCATTTCAAATATAAGTGCTGATAATCATTTCAGATGTAGTTTCCGATAGGCATTTCAAAAATAGGTACCGATAGGCATTTCAGATATAGGTGCCGATAGGCATTTCAGATATAGTTGCCAATTGGCATTTTAAAAATAGGTGTCGATAGGCATTTCAGATATAGGTGCCGATAGGCATTTCAGATATAGTTGCCAATTGGCATTTTAAAAATAGGTGTCGATAGGCATTTCAGATGTGGGTGCCGATTGGCATTTCAGATATAGTTGCCGATTGGCATTTTAAAAATAGGTGCCGATAGGCATTTCAGATATATAAGCCGATAGGCATTTCAGATGTAGTTGCCGATTGGCATTTTAAAAATAGGTGCCGATAGGCATTTTAGATATAGAAGCCGATAGGTATTTCAAATATAGGTGTGGATAGGCATTTCAGATATGGTTGCCGATAGGCATTTCAAATATAGGTGCTGATAGTCATTTCAGATGTAGTTTCCGATAGGCATTTCAAAAATAGGTTCCGATAGGCATTTTAGATATAGGTGCCGATAGGCATTTCAGATATACTTAAAGATTGGCATTTCAAAAATAGGTGCCGATAGGCATTTCAGATATAGGTGCCGATAGGCTTATCAGATATAGTTGCCGATAGGCATTTAAAATAAAAGTGTCGATAGGCATTTCAGATATAGGTGTCGATCGGCATTTCAGATATAAATGCCGAAAGGCATTTCAGATATAGGTGCCGATAGGCATTTCTGATGTGGTTGCCGATAGGCATTTCAAATATAGGTGCTGATAGGCATTTCAGATGTAGATTTCGATAGGTATTTCAAAAATAGGTGCCGATAGGCATTTCAGATATAGGTGCCGATAGGCACTTCAGATATAAATGCCGATTGGCATTTTAAAAATAGGTACCGATAGGCATTTCAGATATAGAAGCCGATAGGTATTTCAAATATAGGTGTCGATAGGCATTTCAGATATGGTTGCCGATAGGCATTTCAAATATAGGTGCTGATAGGCATTTCAGATGTAGTTTCCGATTGGCATTTCAAAAATAGGTGCCTATAGTCATTTCAGATATAGGTGCCGATTGGCATTTCAGATATAGTTGCCGATTGGCATTTTAAAAATAGGTGCCGATAGGCATTTCAGATATAGAAGCCGATAGGGATTTCAAATATAGGTGTCGATAGCTATTTCAGATATGGTTGCCGATAAGCATTTCAAATAGAGGTGCTGATAGGCATTTCAGATGTAGTTTCCGATAGGCATTTCAAAAATAGGTGCCGATAGGCATTTCAGATATAGGTGCCGATAGGCATTTCAGATATAGTTGCCGATTGGCATTTTAAAAATAGGTGCCGATAGGCATTTCAGATATAGAAGCCGATAGGGATTTCAAATATAGGTGTCGATAGGCATTTCAGATATGGTTGCCGATAGGCATTTCAAATATAGGTGCTGATAGGCATTTCAGATGTAGTTTCCGATAGGCATTTCAAAAATAGGTGCCGATAGGCATTTCAGATATAGGTGCCGATAGGCATTTCAGATATAGTTGCCGATTGGCATTTTAAAAATAGGTGCCGATAGGCATTTCAGATATAGAAGCCGATAGGCATTTCAAATATAGGTGCCGATAGGCATTTTAGATGTAGTTTCCGATAGGCATTTCAAAAATTGATGCCGATAGGCATTTCGGATATAGGTGCCGGTAGGCATTTCAGATATAGTTGCCGATTGGCATTTTAAAAACAGGTGCCGATAGGCATTTTAGATATAGAAGCCGATAGGTATTTCAAATATAGGTGTCGATAGGCATTTCAGATATGGTTGCCGATAGGCATTTCAAATATAGGAGCAGATAGGCATTTTAGATGTAGTTTCCGAAAGGCATTTCAAAAATATATGCCGATAGGCATTTCAGATATAGGTGCCGATAGGCATTTCAGATATAGTTGCCGATTGGTATTTTAAAAATAGGTGCCGATAGGCATTTCAGATATAGAAGCCGATAGGCATTTCAAATATAGTTGCCGATAGGCATTTCAGATATGGTTGCCGATAGGCATATCAAATATAAGCGCTGATAATCATTTCAGATGTAGTTTCCGATAGGCATTTCAAAAATAGGTACCAGATATGGTTGCCGATAGGCATTTCAAATATAGGTGCTGATAGGCATTTTAGATGTAGTTTCCGATAGGCATTTCAAAAATTGATGCCGATAGGCATTTCGGATATAGGTGCCGGTAGGCATTTCAGATATAGTTGCCGATTGGCATTTTAAAAACAGGTGCCGATAGGCATTTTAGATATAGAAGCCGATAGGTATTTCAAATATAGGTGTCGATAGGCATTTCAGATATGGTTGCCGATAGGCATTTCAAATATAGGAGCAGATAGGCATTTCAGATGTAGTTTCCGAAAGGCATTTCAAAAATATATGCCGATAGGCATTTCAGATATAGGTGCCGATAGGCATTTCAGATATAGTTGCCGATTGGTATTTTAAAAATAGGTGCCGATAGGCATTTCAGATATAGAAGCCGATAGGCATTTCAAATATAGTTGCCGATAGGCATTTCAGATATGGTTGCCGATAGGCATATCAAATATAAGCGCTGATAATCATTTCAGATGTAGTTTCCGATAGGCATTTCAAAAATAGGTACCGATAGGCATTTCAGATATAGGTGCCGATAGGCATTTCAAATATAGGTGCTGATAGTCATTTCAGATGTAGTTTCCGATAGGCATTTCAAAAATAGGTTCCGATAGGCATTTCAGATATAGGTGCCGATAGGCATTTCAGATATACTCACCGATTGGCATTTTAAAAATAGATGCCGATAGGCATTTTAGATGTAGTTTCCGATAGGCATTTCAAAAATTGGTGCCGATAGGCATGTCAGATATAGGTGCCGATAGGCATATCAGATAAAGTTGCCGATAGGCATTTAAAATATATGTGCCGATAGGCATTTCAAATATAGGTGTCGACTGGCATTTCAGATATAAATGCCGAAAGGCATTTCAGATATAGGTGCCGATAGGCATTTCTGATGTGGTTGCCGATAGGCATTTCAAATATAGGTGCTGAGAGGCATTTCAGATGTAGTTTTCGATAGGCATTTCAAAAATAGGTGCCGATAGGCATTTCAGACATTGGTGCCGATAGGCACTTCAGATATAGTTGCCGATTGGCATTTTAAAAATAGGCGCCGATAGGTATTTCAGATATAGAAGCCGATAGGCATTTCAAATATAGGCGCCGATAGGCATTCCAGATATGGTTGCCGATAGGCATTTCAAATATAGGTGCTGATAGGCATTTCAGATGTAGTTTCCGATAGGCATTTCAAAAATAGGTGCCGATAGGCATTTCAGATATAGGTGCCGATAGGCATTTCAGATATAGTTGCCGATTGGCATTTTAAAAATAGGTGCCGATAGGCATTTCAGATATAGAAGCCGATAGGCATTTCAAATATAGGTGCCGATAGGCATTCCAGATATGGTTGCCGATAGGCATTTCAAATATAGGTGCTGATAGTCATTTCAGATGTAGTTTCCGATAGGCATTTCAAAAATAGGTTCCGATAGGCATTTTAGATATAGGTGCCGATAGGCATTTCAGATATACTTACCGATTGGCATTTTTAAAATAGGTGCCGATAGGCATTTTAGATAAGGAAGCCGTTAGGTATTTCAAATATAGGTGTGGATAGGCATTTCAGATATGGTTGCCGATAGGCATTTCAAATATAGGTGCTGATAGGCATTTCAGATGTAGTTTTCGATAGGCATTTCAAAAATAGGTGCCGATAGGCATTTCAGAAATAGGTGCCGATAGGCACTTCAGATATAAATGCCGGTTGGCATTTTAAAAATAGGTACCGATAGGCATTTCAGATATAGAAGCCGATAGGTATTTCAAATATAGGTGTCGATAGGCATTTCAGATATGGTTGCCGATAGGCATTTCAAATATAGGTGCTGATAGGCATTTCAGATGTAGTTTTCGATAGGCATTTCAAAAATAGGTGCAGATAGGCATTTGAGATATAGGTGCCGATAGGCACTTCAGATATAGTTGCCGATTTGCATTTTAAAAATAGGTGCCGATAGGCATTTTAGATATAGAAGCCGGTAGGCATTTCAAATATAGGCGCCGATAGGCATTCCAGATATGGTTGCTGATAGGCATTTCAAATATAAGTGCTGATAATCATTTCAGATGTAGTTTCCGATAGGCATTTCAAAAATAGGTACCGATAGGCATTTCAGATATAGGTGCCGATAGGCATTTCAGATATAGTTGCCAATTGGCATTTTAAAAATAGGTGTCGATAGGCATTTCAGATATAGGTGCCGATAGGCATTTCAGATATAGTTGCCAATTGGGATTTTAAAAATAGGTGTCGATAGGCATTTCAGATGTGGGTGCCGATTGGCATTTCAGATATAGTTGCCGATTGGCATTTTAAAAATAGGTGCCGATAGGCATTTCAGATATATAAGCCGATAGGCATTTCAGATGTAGTTGCCGATTGGCATTTTAAAAATAGGTGCCGATAGGCATTTTAGATATAGAAGCCGATAGGTATTTCAAATATAGGTGTGGATAGGCATTTCAGATATGGTTGCCGATAGGCATTTCAAATATAGGTGCTGATAGTCATTTCAGATCTAGTTTCCGATAGGCATTTCAAAAATAGGTTCCGATAGGCATTTTAGATATAGGTGCCGATAGGCATTTCAGATATACTTACCGATTGGCATTTTAAAAATAGGTGCCGATAGGCATTTTAGATATAGAAGCCGATAGGTATTTCAAATATAGGTGTGGATAGGCATTTCAGATATGGTTGCCGATAGGCATTTCAAATATAGGTGCTGATAGTCATTTCAGATGTAGTTTCCGATAGGCATTTCAAAAATAGGTTCCGATAGGCATTTTAGATATAGGTGCCGATAGGCATTTCAGATATACTTAAAGATTGGCATTTCAAAAATAGGTGCCGATAGGCATTTCAGATATAGGTGCCGATAGGCTTATCAGATATAGTTGCCGATAGGCATTTAAAATAAAAGTGCCGATAGGCATTTCAGATATAGGTGTCGATCGGCATTTCAGATATAAATGCCGAAAGGCATTTCAGATATAGGTGCCGATAGGCATTTCTGATGTGGTTGCCGATAGGCATTTCAAATATAGGTGCTGATAGGCATTTCAGATGTAGATTTCGATAGGTATTTCAAAAATAGGTACCGATAGGCATTTCAGATATAGGTGCCGATAGGCACTTCAGATATAAATGCCGATTGGCATTTTAAAAATAGGTACCGATAGGCATTTCAGATATAGAAGCCGATAGGTATTTCAAATATAGGTGTCGATAGGCATTTCAGATATGGTTGCCGATAGGCATTTCAAATATAGGTGCTGATAGGCATTTCAGATGTAGTTTCCGATTGGCATTTCAAAAATAGGTGCCTATAGTCATTTCAGATATAGGTGCCGATTGGCATTTCAGATATAGTTGCCGATTGGCATTTTAAAAATAGGTGCCGATAGGCATTTCAGATATAGAAGCCGATAGGGATTTCAAATATAGGTGTCGATAGCTATTTCAGATATGGTTGCCGATAAGCATTTCAAATAAAGGTGCTGATAGGCATTTCAGATGTAGTTTCCGATAGGCATTTTAAAAATAGGTGCCGATAGGCATTTCAGATATAGGCGCCGATAGGCATTTCAGATATAGTTGCCGATTAGCATTTTAAAAATAGGTGTCGATAGGCATTTTAAAAATAGGTGTCGATAGGCATTTCAGATATAGAAGCCGATAGGCATTTCAAATATAGGTGCCGATAGGCATTCCAGATATGGTTGGCGATAGGCATTTCAAATATAGGCGCCGATAGGTATTCCAGATATGGTTGCCGATAGGCATTTCAAATATAGGTGCTGATAGGCATTTCAGATGTAATTTCCGATAGGCATATCAAAAATAGGTGCCGATAGGCATTTCAGATATAGGTGCCAATAGGCATTTCAGATATAGTTGCCGATTGGCATTTTAAAAATAGGTGCCGATAGGCATTTCAGATATAGAAGCCGATAGGGATTTCAAATATAGGTGTCGATAGGCATTTCAGATATGGTTGCCGATAGGCATTTCAAATATAGGTGCTGATAGGCATTTCAGATGTAGTTTCCGATAGGCATTTCAAAAATAGGTGCCGATAGGCATTTCAGATATAGGTGCCGATAGGCATTTCAGATATAGTTGCCGATTGGCATTTTAAAAATAGGTGCCGATAGGCATTTCAGATATAGAAGCCGATAGGCATTTCAAATATAGGTGCCGATAGGCATTCCAGATATGGTTGCCGATAGGCATTTCAAATATAGGTGCTGATAGGCATTTTAGATGTAGTTTCCGATAGGCATTTCAAAAATTGATGCCGATAGGCATTTCGGATATAGGTGCCGGTAGGCATTTCAGATATAGTTGCCGATTGGCATTTTAAAAACAGGTGCCGATAGGCATTTTAGATATAGAAGCCGATAGGTATTTCAAATATACGTGTCGATAGGCATTTCAGATATGGTTGCCGATAGGCATTTCAAATATAGGAGCAGATAGGCATTTCAGATGTAGTTTCCGAAAGGCATTTCAAAAATATATGCCGATAGGCATTTCAGATATAGGTGCCGATAGGCATTTCAGATATAGTTGCCGATTGGTATTTTAAAAATAGGTGCCGATAGGCATTTCAGATATAGAAGCCGATAGGCATTTCAAATATAGTTGCCGATAGGCATTTCAGATATGGTTGCCGATAGGCATATCAGATATAAGCGCTGATAATCATTTCAGATGTAGTTTCCGATAGGCATTTCAAAAATAGGTACCGATAGGCATTTCAGATATAGGTGCCGATAGGCATTTCAAATATAGGTGCTGATAGTCATTTCAGATGTAGTTTCCGATAGGCATTTCAAAAATAGGTTCCGATAGGCATTTCAGATATAGGTGCCGATAGGCATTTCAGATATACTTACCGATTGGCATTTTAAAAATAGATGCCGATAGGCATTTTAGATGTAGTTTCCGATAGGCATTTCAAAAATTGGTGCCGATAGGCATGTCAGATATAGGTGCCGATAGGCTTATCAGATAAAGTTGCCGATAGGCATTTAAAATATATGTGCCGATAGGCATTTCAAATATAGGTGTCGACCGGCATTTCAGATATAAATGCCGAAAGGCATTTCAGATATAGGTGCCGATAGGCATTTCTGATGTGGTTGCCGATAGGCATTTCAAATATAGGTGCTGAGAGGCATTTCAGATGTAGTTTTCGATAGGCATTTCAAAAATAGGTGCCGATAGGCATTTCAGACATTGGTGCCGATAGGCACTTCAGATATAGTTGCCGATTGGCATTTTAAAAATAGGCGCCGATAGGTATTTCAGATATAGAAGCCGATAGGCATTTCAAATATAGGCGCCGATAGGCATTCCAGATATGGTTGCCGATAGGCATTTCAAATATAGGTGCTGATAGGCATTTCAGATGTAGTTTCCGATAGGCATTTCAAAAATAGGTGCCGATAGGCATTTCAGATATAGTTGCCGATTGGCATTTTAAAAATCGGTGCCGATAGGCATTTCAGATATAGAAGCCGATAGGCATTTCAAATATAGGTGCCGATAGGCATTCCAGATATGGTTGCCGATAGGCATTTCAAATATAGGTGCTGATAGTCATTTCAGATGTAGTTTCCGATAGGCATTTAAAAAATAGGTTCCGATAGGCATTTTAGATATAGGTGCCGATAGGCATTTCAGATATACTTACCGATTGGCATTTTAAAAATAGGTGCCGATAGGCATTTTAGATAAGGAAGCCGTTAGGTATTTCAAATATAGGTGTGGATAGGCATTTCAGATATGGTTGCCGATAGGCATTTCAAATATAGGTGCTGATAGGCATTTCAGATGTAGTTTTCGATAGGCATTTCAAAAATAGGTGCCGATAGGCATTTCAGATATAGGTGCCGATAGGCACTTCAGATATAAATGCCGGTTGGCATTTTAAAAATAGGTACCGATAGGCATTTCAGATATAGAAGCCGATAGGTATTTCAAATATAGGTGTCGATAGGCATTTCAGATATGGTTGCCGATAGGCATTTCAAATATAGGTGCTGATAGGCATTTCAGATGTAGTTTCCGATAGGCATTTCAAAAATAGGTGCCGATAGGCATTTCAGATATAGGTGCCGATTGGCATTTCAGATATAGTTGCCGATTGGCATTTTAAAAATAGGTGCCGATAGGCATTTCAGATATAGAAGCCGATAGGGATTTCAAATATAGGTGTCGATAGCTATTTCAGATATGGTTGCCGATAGGCATTTCAAATATAGGAGCAGATAGGCATTTCAGATGTAGTTTCCAAAAGGCATTTCAAAAATATATGCCGATAGGCATTTCAGATATAGGTGCCGATAGGCATTTCAGATATAGTTGCCGATTGGTATTTTAAAAATAGGTGCCGATAGGCATTTCAGATATAGAAGCCGATAGGCATTTCAAATATAGTTGCCGATAGGCATTCCAGATATGGTTGCCGATAGGCATATCAAATATAAGCGCTGATAATCATTTCAGATGTAGTTTCCGATAGGCATTTCAAAAATAGGTACCGATAGGCATTTCAGATATAGGTGCCGATAGGCATTTCAGATATAGTTGCCGATTGGCATTTTAAAAATAGGTGCCGATAGGCATTTCAGATATAGAAGCCGATAGGTATTTCAAATATAGGTGTGGATAGGCATTTCAGATATGGTTGCCGATAGGCATTTCAAATATAGGTGCTGATAGTCATTTCAGATGTAGTTTCCGATAGGCATTTCAAAATTAGGTTCCGATAGGCATTTCAGATATAGGTGCCGATAGGCATTTCAGATATACTTACCGATTGGCATTTTAAAAATAGGTGCCGATAGGCATTTTAGATGTAGTTTCCGATAGGCATTTCAAAAATAGGTGCCGATGGGCAAGTCAGATATAGGTGCCGATAGGCATATCAGATAAAGTTGCCGATAGGCATTTAAAATATAAGTGCCGATAGGCATTTCAAATATAGGTGTCGACCGGCATTTCAGATATAAATGCCGAAAGGCATTTCAGATATAGGTGCCGATAGGCATTTCTGATGTGGTTGCCGATAGGCATTTCAAATATAGGTGCTGATAGGCATTTCAGATGTAGTTTTTGATAGGCATTTCAAAAATAGGTGCCGATAGGCATTTCAGATATAGGTGCCGATAGGCACTTCAGATATAGTTGCCGATTGGCATTTTAAAAATGGGTGCCGATAGGCATTTCAGATATAGAAGCCGATAGGCATTTCAAATATAGGTGCCGATAGGCATTCCAGATATGGTTGCCGATAGGCATTTCAAATATAGGTGCTGATAGTCATTTCAGATGTAGTTTCCGATAGGCATTTCAAAAATAGGTTCCGATAGGCACTTTAGATATAGGTGCCGATAGGCATTTCAGATATACTTACCGATTGGCATTTTAAAAATAGGTGCCGATAGGCATTTTAGATATAGAAGCCGATAGGTATTTCAAATATAGGTGTGGATAGGCATTTCAGATATGGTTGCCGATAGGCATTTCAAATATAGGTGCTTATAGTCATTTCAGATGTAGTTTCCGATAGGCATTTCAAAAATAGGTTCCGATAGGCATTTTGGATATAGGTGCCGATAGGCATTTCAGATATACTTAAAGATTGGCATTTCAAAAATAGGTGCCGATAGGCATTTCAGATATAGGTGCAAATTGGCTTATCAGATATAGTTGCCGATAGGCATTTAAAATAAAAGTGCCGATAGACATTTCAAATATTGGTGTCGATCGGCATTTCAGATATAAATGCCGAAAGGCATTTCAGATATAGGTGCCGATAGGCATTTCTGATGTAGTTGCCGATAGGCATTTCAAATATAGGTGCTGATAGGCATTTCAGATGTAGTTTTCGATAGGCATTTCAAAAATAGGTGCCGATAGGCATTTCAGATATAGGTGCCGATAGGCACTTTAGATATAAATGCCGATTGGCATTTTAAAAATAGGTACCGATAGGCATTTCAGATATAAGAAGCCGATAGGTATTTCAAATATAGGTGTCGATAGGCATTTCAGATATGGTTGCCGATAGGCATTGCCAATATAGGTGCTGATAGGCATTTCAGATGTAGTTTCCGATAGGCATTTCAAAAATAGGTGCCGATAGGCATTTCAGATATAGGTGCCGATTGGCATTTCAGATATAGTTGCCGATTGGCATTTTAAAAATAGGTGCCGATAGGCATTTCAGATATAGAAGCCGATAGGGATTTCAAATATAGGTGTCGATAGCTATTTCAGATATGGTTGCCGATAAGCATTTCAAATAAAGGTGCTGATAGGCATTTCAGATGTAGTTTCCGATAGGCATTTCAAAAATAGGTGCCGATAGGCATTTCAGATATAGGTGCCGATAAGCATTTCAGATATAGTTGCCGATTAGCATTTTAAAAATATGTGTCGATAGGCATTTCATATATAGAAGCCGATAGGCATTTCAAATATAGGTGCCGATAGGCATTCCAGATATGGTTGCCGATAGGCATTTCAAATATAGGTGCCGATAGGCATTCCAGATATGGTTGCCGATAGGCATTTCAAATATAGGTGCTGATAGGCATTTCAGATGGAGTTTCCGATAGGCATTTCAAAAATAGGTGCCGATAGGCATTTCAGATATAGGTGCCGATAGGCATTTCAGATATAGTTGCCGATTGGTATTTTAAAAATATGTGCCGATAGGCATTTCAGATATAGAAGCCGATAGGCATTTCAACTATAGGTGCCGATAGGCATTCCAGATATGGTTGCCGATAGGCATTTCAAATATAAGTGCTGATAATCATTTCAGATGTAGTTTCTGATAGGCATTTCAAACATAGGTACCGATAGGCATTTCAGATATAGGTGCCGATAGGCATTTCAGATAGAGTTGCTAATTGGCATTTTAAAAATAGGTGTCGATAGGCATTTCAGATATAGGTGCCGATAGGCATTTCAGATATAGTTGCCAATTGGCATTTTAAAAATAGGTGTCGATAGGCATTTCAGATATAGGTGCCGATTGGCATTTCAGATATAGTTGCCGATTGGCATTTTAAAAAAAGGTGCCGATAGGCATTTCAGATATATAAGCCGATAGGCATTTCAGATGTAGTTGCCGATTGGCATTTTAAAAATAGGTGCCGATAGGCATTTTAGATATAGAAGCCGATAGGTATTTCAAATATAGGTGTGGATAGGCATTTCAGATATGGTTGCCGATAGGCATTTCAAATATAGGTGCTGATAGTCATTTCAGATGTAGTTTCCGATAGGCATTTCAAAATTAGGTTCCGATAGGCATTTCAGATATAGGTGCCGATAGGCATTTCAGATATACTTACCGATTGGCATTTTAAAAATAGGTGCCGATAGGCATTTTAGATGTAGTTTCCGATAGGCATTTCAAAAACAGGTGCCGATGGGCATGTCAGATATAGGTGCCGATAGGTATATCAGATAAAGTTGCCGATAGGCATTTAAAATATAAGTGCCGATAGGCATTTCAAATATAGGTGTCAACCGGCATTTCAGATATAAATGCCGAAAGGCATTTCAGATATAGGTGCCGATAGGCATTTCTGATGTGGTTGCCGATAGGCATTTCAAATATAGGTGCTGATAGGCATTTCAGATGTAGTTTTTGATAGGCATTTCAAAAATAGGTGCCGATAGGCATTTCAGATATAGGTGCCGATAGGCACTTCAGATATAGTTGCCGATTGGCATTTTAAAAATTGGCGCCGATAGGTATTTCAGATATAGAACCCGATAGGCATTTCAAATATAGGCGCCGATAGGCATTCCAGACATGGTTGCCGATAGGCATTTCAAATATAGGTGCTGATAGGCATTTCAGATGTAGTTTCCGATAGGCATTTCAAAAATAGGTGCCGATAGGCATTTCAGATATAGGTGCCGATAGGCATTTCAGATATAGTTGCCGATTGGCATTTTAAAAATAGGTGCCGATAGGCATTTCAGATATAGAAGCCGATAGGCATTTCAAATATAGGTGCCGATAGGCATTCCAGATATGGTTGCCGATAGGCATTTCAAATATAGGTGCTGATAGTCATTTCAGATGTAGTTTCCGATAGGCATTTCAAAAATAGGTTCCAATAGGCATTTTAGATATAGGTGCCGATAGGCATTTCAGATATACTTACCGATTGGCATTTTAAAAATAGGTGCCGATAGGCATTTTAGATATAGAAGCCGATAGGTATTTCAAATATAGGTGTGGATAGGCATTTCAGATATGGTTGCCGATAGGCATTTCAAATATAGCTGCTGATAGTCATTTCAGATGTAGTTTCCGATAGGCATTTCAAAAATAGGTTCCGATAGGCATTTTGGATATAGGTGCCGATAGGCATTTCAGATATACTTAAAGATTGGCATTTCAAAAATAGGTGCCGATAGGCATTTCAGATATAGGTGCCGATTGGCTTATCAGATATAGTTGCCGATAGGCATTTAAAATAAAAGTGCCGATAGGCATTTCAAATATTGGTGTCGATCGGCATTTCAGATATAAATGCCGAAAGGCATTTTAGATATAGGTGCCGATAGGCATTTCTGATGTAGTTGCCGATAGGCATTTCAAATATAGGTGCTGATAGGCATTTCAGATGTAGTTTTCGATAGGCATTTCAAAAATAGGTGCCGATAGGCATTTCAGATATAGGTGCCGATAGGCACTTTAGATATAAATGCCGATTGGCATTTTAAAAATAGGTACCGATAGGCATTTCAGATATAAGAAGCCGATAGGTATTTCAAATATAGGTGTCGATAGGCATTTCAGATATGGTTGCCGATAGGCATTGCAAATATAGGTGCTGATAGGCATTTCAGATGTAGTTTCCGATAGGCATTTCAAAAATAGGTGCCGATAGGCATTTCAGATATAGGTGCCGATTGGCATTTCAGATATAGTGCCGATTGGCATTTTAAAAATAGGTGCCGATAGGCATTTCAGATATAGAAGCCGATAGGGATTTCAAATATAGGTGTCGATAGCTATTTCAGATATAATTGCCGATAAGCATTTCAAATAAAGGTGCTGATAGGCATTTCATATGTAGTTTCCGATAGGCATTTCAAAAATAGGTGCCGATAGGCATTTCAGATATAGGTGCCGATAAGCATTTCAGATATAGTTGCCGATTAGCATTTTAAAAATATGTGTCGATAGGCATTTCAGATATAGAAGCCGATAGGCATTTCAAATATAGGTGCCGATAGGCATTCCAGATATGGTTGCCGATAGGCATTTCAAATATAGGTGCCGATAGGCATTCCAGATATGGTTGCCGATAGGCATTTCAAATATAGGTGCTGATAGGCATTTCAGATGGAGTTTCCGATAGGCATTTCAAAAATAGGTGCCGATAGGCATTTCAGATATAGGTGCCGATAGGCATTTCAGATATAGTTGCCGATTGGTATTTTAAAAATATGTGCCGATAGGCATTTCAGATATAGAAGCCGATAGGCATTTCAAATATAGGTGCCGATAGGCATTCCAGATATGGTTGCCGATAGGCATTTCAAATATAAGTGCTGATAATCATTTCAGATGTAGTTTCTGATAGGCATTTCAAACATAGGTACCGATAGGCATTTCAGATATAGGTGCCGATAGGCATTTCAGATAGAGTTGCCAATTGGCATTTTAAAAATAGGTGTCGATAGGCATTTCAGATATAGGTGCCGATAGGCATTTCAGATATAGTTGCCAATTGGCATTTTAAAAATAGGTGTCGATAGGCATTTCAGATATAGGTGCCGATTGGCATTTCAGATATAGTTGCCGATTGGCATTTTAAAAAAAGGTGCCGATAGGCATTTCAGATATATAAGCCGATAGGCATTTCAGGTGTAGTTGCCGATTGGCATTTTAAAAATAGGTGCCGATAGGCATTTTAGATATAGAAGCCGATAGGTATTTCAAATATAGGTGTGGATAGGCATTTCAGATATGGTTGCCGATAGGCATTTCAAATATAGGTGCTGATAGTCATTTCAGATGTAGTTTCCGATAGGCGTTTCAAAAATAGGTTCCGAAAGGCATTTTAGATATAGGTGCCGATAGGCATTTCAGATATACTTAAAGATTGGCATTTCAAAAATAGGTGCCGATAGGCATTTCAGATATAGGTGCCGATAGGCTTATCAGATATAGTTGCCGATAGGCATTTAAAATAAAAATGCCGATAGGCATTTCAAATATAGGTGTCGATTGGCATTTCAGATATAAATGCCGAAAGGCATTTCAGATATAGGTGCCGATAGGCATTTCTGATGTGGTTGCCGATAGGCATTTCAAATATAGGTGCTGATAGGCATTTCAGATGTAGTTTTCGATAGGCATTTCAAAAATAGGTGCCGATAGGCATTTCAGATATAGGTGCCGATAGGCACTTCAGATATAAATGCCGATTGGCATTTTAAAAATAGGTGCCGATAGGCATTTCAGATATAGAAGCCGATAGGCATTTCAAATATAGGCGCCGATAGGCATTCCAGATTTCGTTGCCGATAGGCATTTCAAATATAGGTGCTGATAGGCATTTCAGATGTAGTTTCCGATAGGCATTTCAAAAATAGGTGCCGATAGGCATTTCAGATATAGGTGCCGATAGGCAATTCAGATATAGTTGCCGATTGGCATTTTAAAAATAGGTGCCGATAGGCATTTCAGATATAGAAGCCGATAGGGATTTCAAATATAGGTGTCGATAGGCATTTCAGATATGGTTGCCGATAGGCATTTCAAATATAGGTGCTGATAGGCATTTCAGATGTAGTTTCCGATACGCATTTCAAAAATAGGTGCCGATAGGCATTTCAGATATAGGTGCCGATAGGCATTTCTGATATAGTTGCCGATTGGCATTTTAAAAATAGGTGCCGATAGGCATTTCAGATATAGAAGCCGATAGGCATTTCAAATATAGGTGCCGATAGGCATTCCAGATATGGTTGCCGATAGGCATTTCAAATATAGGTGCTGATAGGCATTTTAGATGTAGTTTCCGATAGGCATTTCAAAAATTGATGCCGATAGGCATTTCGGATATAGGTGCCGATAGGCATTTCAGATATAGTTGCCGATTGGCATTTTAAAAACAGGTGCCGATAGGCATTTCAGATATAGAAGCCGATAGGTATTTCAAATATAGGTGTCGATGGGCATTTCAGATATGGTTGCCGATAGGCATTTCAAATATAGGAGCAGATAGGCATTTCAGATGTAGTTTCCGAAAGGCATTTCCAAAATATATGCCGATAGGCATTTCAGATATAGGTGCCGATAGGCATTTCAGATATAGTTGCCGATTGGTATTTTAAAAATAGGTGCCGATAGGCATTTCAGATATAGAAGCCGATAGGCATTTCAAATATAGTTGCCGATAGGCATTCCAGATATGGTTGCTGATAGGCATATCAAATATAAGCGCTGATAATCATTTCAGATGTAGTTTCCGATAGGCATTTCAAAAATAGGTACCGATAGGCATTTTAGATATAGGTGCCGATAGGCATATCAGATAAAGTTGCCGATAGGCATTTAAAATATATGTGCCGATATGCATTTTAAATATAGGTGTCGACCGGCATTTCAGATATAAATGCCGAAAGGCATTTCAGATATAGGTGCCGATAGGCATTTCTGATGTAGTTGCCGATAGGCATTTCAAATATAGGTGCTGATAGGCATTTCAGATGTAGTTTTCGATAGGCATTTCAAAAATAGGTGCCGATAGGCATTTCAGATATAGGTGCCGATAGGCACTTCAGATATAGTTGCCGATTGGCATTTTAAAAATAGGCGCCGATAGGTATTTCAGATATAGAAGCCGATAGGCATTTCAAATATAGGCGCTGATAGGCATTCCAGATATGGTTGCCGATAGGCATTCCAAATATAGGTGCTGATAGGCATTTCAGATGTAGTTTCCGATAGGCATTTCAAAAATAGGTGCCGATAGGCATTTCAGATATAGGTGCCGATAGGCATTTCAGATATAGTTGCCGATTGGCATTTTAAAAATAGGTGCCGATAGGCATTTCAGATATAGAAGCCGATAGGCATTTCAAATATAGGTGCCGATAGGCATTCCAGATATGGTTGCCGATAGGCATTTCAAATTTAGGTGCTGATAGGCATTTTAGATGTAGTTTCCGATAGGCATTTTAAAAATTGGTGCCGATAGGCATTTCAGATATAGGTGCCGATAGGCCATTTCAGATATAGGTGCCGATAGGCATTTCAGATATAGTTGCCGATTGGCATTTTAAAAATAGGTGCCGATAGGCATTTCAGATATAGAAGCCGATAGGTATTCAAATTATAGGTGTCGATAGGCATTTCAGATATGATTGCCGATAGGCATTTCAAATATAGGTGCTGATAGGCATTTAGATGTAGTTTCCGATAGGATTCAAAAATAGGTGCCGATAGGCATTTCAGATATAGGTGCCGATAGCATTTCAGATATAGTTGCCGATTGGCATTTTAAAAATAGATGCCGATAGGCATTTCAGATATATAAGCCGATAGGCATTTCAAATATAGGTGCGATGAGCATTCCCAGATATGGTTGCCGATAGGCATTTCAAATATAGGTGCTGATAGGCATTTCAGATGTAGTTTCCGATAGGCATTTCAAAAATTTGTGCCCATAGGCATTTCAGATATAGGTGCCGATAGACATTCAGATATAGTTGCCGATTAGCATTTTAAAAATAGTGTTGGTAGGCATTTCAGATATAGAAGCCGATAGGGATTTTAAATATAGGTGTCGATAGGCATTTCAGATATGGTTGCCGATAAGCATTTCAAATATAGGTGCTGATAGGCATTTCAGATGTTGTTTCCGATAGGCATTTCAAAAAATAGGTGCCGATAGGCATTTCAAGATATAGGTGCCGATAGGCATTTCAGATATAGTTGCCGAATTGGCATTTTAAAAATAGGTGCCGATAGGCATTTTCAGATATATAAGCCGATAGGCATTTCAAATATAGGTGCCGATGAGCATTCCAGATATGGTTGCCGATAGGCAATTCAAATATAGGTGCTGATAGGCATTTCAGATGTAGTTTCCGATAGGCATTTCAAAAATTGGTGTCGATAGGCATTTCAGATATAGAAGCCGATAGGCATTTCAAATATAGAGTGCTATAGGCATTCCAGATATGGTTGCCGATAGGCATTCAAATATAGGTGCTGATAGGCATTCCGGAAGTAGTTTCCGATAGGCATTTCAAAAAATGGTGCCGATAGGCATTCAGATATAGGTGCCGATAGGCATTTCAGATATAGTTGCCGATTGGCATTTTAAAAATAGGTGCCGAAAGGCATTTCAGATATAGAAGCCGATAGGCATTTCAAATATAGGTGCCGATAGGCATTCCAGATATGGTTTCCGATAGGCATTTCAAAAATAGGTGCTGATAGGCATTTCAGATGTAGTTTCCGATAGGCATTTCAAATAGACGTGCTGATAGGCATTTTAGATGTAGTTTCGATAGGCATTTCAAAAATAGGTGCCGATAGGCATTTCAGATATAGGTGCCGATAGTCAATATCAGATATAGTTGCCAATGGCATTTAAAAATAGGTGCCGATAGGCATTTCAGATATAGAAGCCGATAGGCATTTCAAATATAAGGTGCCGATAGGCATTGCAGTATATAGTTGCCGATAGGCATTTCAAATATAGGTGCTGATAGGCATTTTAGATGTAGTTTCCGATAGGCCATTTCAAAAATGATGCCGATAGGCATTTCGGATATAGGTGCCGATAGGCATTTCAGATATATTTGCCGATTGGCATTTTAAAAACAGGTTGCCGATAGGCATTTCAGATATAGAAGCGCGATAGGTATTTCAAATATAGGTGTCGATAGGCATTTCAGATATGGTTGCCGATAGGCATTTCAAATATAGGAGCAGATAGGCATTTCAGATGTAGTTTCCGAAAGGCATTTCAAAAATATAGCCGATAGGCATTTCAGATATAGGTGCCGATAGGCATTTCAGATTATAGTTGCCGATTGGTATTTTAAAAATAGGTGCCGATAGGCATTTCAGATATAGAAGCCGATAGCATTTCAAATATAGGTGCCGATTGGCATTCCAGATAATAGGTGCCCGATTAGCATTTCAGATAGAGTTGCCAATTGGCATTTTAAAAATAGGTGTCGATAGGCATTTCAGATATAGGTGCCGATAGGCATTTCAGATATAGTTGTCAATTGGCATTTTAAAAATAGGTGTCGATAGGCATTTCAGATATAGGTGCCGATTGGCATTTCAGATATAGTTGCCGATTGGCATTTTAAAAAAAGGTGCCGATAGGCATTTCAGATATATAAGCCGATAGGCATTTCAGATGTAGTTGCCGATTGGCATTTTAAAAATAGGTGCCGATAGCATTTTAAAATAGGTGCCGATAGGCATTTTAGATATAGAAGCCGATAGGTATTTCAAATATAGGTGTGGATAGCATTTCAGATATGGTTGGCGATAGGCATTTCAAATATAGGTGCTGATAGTCATTTCAGATGTAGTTTCCGATAGGCATTTCAAAATTAGGTTCCGATAGGCATTTCAGATATAGGAGCCGATAGGCATTTCAGAATATACTTACCGATTGGCATTTTAAAAATAGGTGCCGATAGGCATTTTAGATGTAGTTTCCGTTAGGCATTTCAAAAATAGGTGCCGATGGGCATGTCAGAATATAGGTGCCGATAGGCATAATCAGATAAAGTTGCCGATAGGCATTTAAAATATAACTGCCGATAGGCATTTTAAATATAGGTGTCGACCGGCATTTCAGATATAAAATGCCGAAAGGCATTTCAGATATAGGTGCCGATAGGCATTTCTGATGTGGTTGCCGATAGGCATTTCAAATATAGGTGCTGATAGGCATTTCAGATGTAGTTTTGATAGGCATTTCAAAAATAGGTGCCGATAGGCATTTCAGATATAGGTGCCGATAGGCACTTTAGATATAAATGCCGATTGGCATTTTAAAAATAGGTACCGATAGGCATTTCAGATATAAGAAGCCGATAGGTATTTCAAATATAGGTGTCGATAGGCATTTCAGATATGGTTGCCGATAGGCATTGCAAATATAGGTGCTGATAGGCATTTCAGATGTAGTTTCCGATAGGCATTTCAAAAATAGGTGCCGATAGGCATTTCAGATATAGGTGCCGATTGGCATTTCAGATATAGTTGCCGATTGGCATTTTAAAAATAGGTGCCGATAGGCATTTCAGATATAGAAGCCGATAGGGATTTCAAATATAGGTGTCGATAGCTATTTCAGATATGGTTGCCGATAAGCATTTCAAATAAAGGTGCTGATAGGCATTTCAGATGTAGTTTCCGATAGGCATTTCAAAAATAGGTGCCGATAGGCATTTCAGATATAGGTGCCGATAAGCATTTCAGATATAGTTGCCGATTAGCATTTTAAAAATATGTGTCGATAGGCATTTCATATATAGAAGCCGATAGGCATTTCAAATATAGGTGCCGATAGGCATTCAGATATGGTTGCCGATAGGCATTTCAAATATAGGTGCCGATAGGCATTCCAGATATGGTGCCGATAGGCATTTCAAATATAGGTGCTGATAGGCATTTCAGATGGAGTTTCCGATAGGCATTTCAAAAATAGGTGCCGATAGGCATTTCAGATATAGGTGCCGATAGGCATTTCAGATATAGTTGCCGATTGGTATTTTAAAAATATGTGCCGATAGGCATTTCAGTTATAGAAGCCGATAGGCATTTCAACTATAGGTGCCGATAGGCATTCCAGATATGGTTGCCGATAGGCATTTCAAATATAAGTGCTGATAATCATTTCAGATGTAGTTTCTGATAGGCATTTCAAACATAGGTACCGATAGGCATTTCAGATATAGGTGCCGATAGGCATTTCAGATAGAGTTTGCTAATTGGCATTTTAAAAATAGGTGTCGATAGGCATTTCAGATATAGGTGCCGATAGGCATTTCAGATATAGTTGCCAATTGGCATTTTAAAAATAGGTGTCGATAGGCATTTCAGATATAGGTGCC
The DNA here is from genome assembly GCA_034508555.1 of Venustoraphidia nigricollis. Taxonomy (NCBI): domain Eukaryota; kingdom Metazoa; phylum Arthropoda; class Insecta; order Raphidioptera; family Raphidiidae; genus Venustoraphidia; species Venustoraphidia nigricollis. The sequence goes on from JAVRKA010000633.1 coordinate 70,739, forward strand.
GATTGGCATTCAGATATAGTTGCCGATTGGCATTTTAAAAAAGTGCCGATAGGCATTTCAGATATATAAGCCGATAGGCATTTCAGATGTAGTTGCCGATTGGCATTTTAAAAATAGGTGCCGATAGGCATTTTAGATATAGAAGCCGATAGGTATTTCAAATATAGGTGTGGATAGGCATTTCAGATATGGTTGCCGATAGGCATTTCAAATATAGGTGCTGATAGTCATTTCAGATGTAGTTTCCGATAGGCATTTCCAAAATTAGGTTCCGATAGCATTTCAGATATAGGTGCCGATAGGCATTTCAGATATACTTACCGATTGGCATTTTAAAAATAGGTGCCGATAGGGCATTTTAGATGTAGTTTCCGATAGGCATTTCAAAAATAGGTGCCGATAGGCATGTCAGATATAGGTGCCGATAGGCATATCAGATAAAGTTGCCGATAGGCATTTAAAATATAAGTGCCGATAGGCATTTCAAATATAGGTGTCAACCGGCATTTCAGATATAAATGCCGAAAGGCATTTCAGATATAGGTGCCGATGGCATTTCTGATGTGGTTGCCGATAGGCATTTCAAATATAGGTGCTGATAGGCATTCAGATGTAGTTTTTGATAGGCATTTCAAAATAGGTGCCGATAGCATTTCAGATATAGGTTCCGATAGGCATTTCAGATATAGTTGCCGATTGGCATTTTAAAAATAGGTGCCGATAGGCCATTTCAGATATAGAAGCCGATAGGCATTTCAATATAGGTGCCGATAGGCATTCCAGATATGGTTGCCGATAGGCATTTCAAATATAGGTGCTGATAGTCATTTCAGATGTAGTTTCCGATAGGCATTTCAAAAATAGGTTCCAATAGGCATTTTAGATATAGGTGCCGATAGGCATTTTAGATATACTTACCGATTGGCATTTTAAAAATAGGTGCCGATAGGCATTTTAGATATAGAAGCCGATAGGTATTTCAAATATAGGTGTGGATAGGCATTTCAGATATGGTTGCCGATAGGCATTTCAAATATAGCTGCTGATAGTCATTTCAGATGAAGTTTCCGATAGGCATTTCAAAAATAGGTTCCGATAGGCATTTTGGATATAGGTGCCGATAGGCATTTCAGATATACTTAAAGATTGGCATTTCAAAAATAGGTGCCGATAGGCATTTCAGATATAGGTGCCGATTGGCTTATCAGATATAGTTGCCGATAGGCATTTAAAATAAAAGTGCCGATAGGCATTTAAAATAAAAGTGCCGATAGGCATTTCAAATATTGGTGTCGATCGGCATTTCAGATATAAATGCCGAAAGGCATTTTAGATATAGGTGCCGATAGGCATATCTGATGTAGTTGCCGATAGGCATTTCAAATATAGGTGCTGATAGGCATTTCAGATGTAGTTTTCGATAGGCATTTCAAAAATAGGTGCCGATAGGCATTTCAGATATAGGTGCCGATAGGCACTTTAGATATAAATGCCGATTGGCATTTTAAAAATAGGTACCGATAGGCATTTCAGATATAAGAAGCCGATAGGTATTTCAAATATAGGTGTCGATAGGCATTTCAGATATGGTTGCCGATAGGCATTGCAAATATAGGTGCTGATAGGCATTTCAGATGTAGTTTCCGATAGGCATTTCAAAAATAGGTGCCGATAGGCATTTCAGATATAGGTGCCGATTGGCATTTCAGATATAGTTTGCCGATTGGCATTTTAAAAATAGGTGCCGATAGGCATTTCAGATATAGAAGCCGATAGGGATTTCAAATATAGGTGTCGATAGCTATTTCAGATATAATTGCCGATAAGCATTTCAAATAAAGGTACTGATAGGCATTTCATATGTAGTTTCCAATAGGCATTTCAAAAATAGGTGCCGATAGGCAATTCAGATATAGGTGCCGATAAGCATTTCAGATATAGTTGCCGATTAGCATTTTAAAAATATGTGTCGATAGGCATTTCAGATATAGAAGCCGATAGGCATTTCAAATATAGGTGCCGATAGGCATTCCAGATATGGTTGCCGATAGGCATTTCAAATATAGGTGCCGGTAGGCATTCCAGATATGGTTGCCGATAGGCATTTCAAATATAGGTGCTGATAGGCATTTCAGATGGAGTTTCCGATAGGCATTTCAAAAATAGGTGCCGATAGGCATTTCAGATATAGGTGCCGATAGGCATTTCAGATATAGTTGCCGATTGGTATTTTAAAAATATGTGCCGATAGGCATTTCAGATATAGAAGCCGATAGGCATTTCAAATATAGGTGCCGATAGGCATTCCAGATATGGTTGCCGATAGGCATTTCAAATATAAGTGCTGATAATCATTTCAGATGTAGTTTCTGATAGGCATTTCAAACATAGGTACCGATAGGCATTTCAGATATAGGTGCCGATAGGCATTTCAGATAGAGTTGCCAATTGGCTTTTTAAAAATAGGTGTCGATAGGCATTTCAGATATAGGTGCCGATAGGCATTTCAGATATAGTTGCCAATTGGCATTTTAAAAATAGGTGTCGATAGGCATTTCAGATATAGGTGCCGATTGGCATTTTCAGATATAGTTTGCCGATTGGCATTTTAAAAAAAGGTGCCGATAGGCATTTCAGATATATAAGCCGATAGGCATTTCAGGTGTAGTGCCGATTGCATTTTAAAAATAGGTGCCGATAGG
>JAVRKA010000634.1:0-73002 GCA_034508555.1 Venustoraphidia nigricollis
GTTGCCGATTAGCATTTTAAAAATAGGTGTCGATAGGCATTTCAGATATAGAAGCCGATAGGCATTTCAAATATAGGTGCCGATAGGCATTCCAGATATGGTTGCCGATAGGCATTTCAAATATAGGTGCTGATAGGCATTCCAGATGCAGTTTCCCATAGGCATTTCAAAAATTGGTGCCGATAGGCATTTCAGATATAGGTGCCGATATGCATTTCAGATATATTTACCGATTGGCATTTTAAAAATAGGTGCCGATAGGCATTTCAGTTATAGAAGCCGATAGGTATTTCAAATATAGGTGTCGATAGGCATTTCAGATATGGTTGCCGATAGGCATTTCAAATATAGGTGCTGATAGGCATTTCAGTTATAGGTGCCGATAGGCATTTCAGATATAGTTGCCGATTGGCATTTTAAAAATAGGTGCTGATAGGCATTTCAGATATGGTTGCCGATAGGCATTTCAAATATAGGTGCCGATAGGCATTCCAGATATGGTTGCCGATAGGCATTTCAAATATAGGTGCTGATAGGCATTTCAGATGTAGTTTCCGATAGGCATTTCAAAAATAGGGGCCGATAGGCATTTCAGATATAGGTGCCGATAGGCATTTCAGATATAGTTGCCGATTGGTATTTTAAAAATAGGTGCCGATAGGCATTTCAGATATAGAAGGCGATAGGCATTTCAAATATAGGTGACGATAGGCATTCCAGATATGGTTGCCGATAGGCATTTCAAATATAGGTGCTAATAGGCATTTCAGATGTAGTTTCCGATAGGAATTTCCAAAATTGGTGCCGATAGGCAATTCAGATATAGGTGCCGATAGGCATTTCAGATATAGTTGCCGATTGGCATTTTAAAAATAGGTGCCGATAGGCTTTTCAGGTTTAGAAGCCGATAGGTATTTCAAATATAGGTGTCGATAGGCATTTCAGATATGGTTGCCGATAGGCATTTCAAATATTGGTGCTGATAGGCATTGCAGATGTAGTTTCCGATAGGCATTTCAAAAATAGGTACCGATAGGCATTTCAGATATAGGTGCCGATAGGCATTACAGATATAGTTGCCGATTAGCATTTTAAAAATAGGTGCCGATAAGCATTTCAGATATAGTTGCCGATTGGCATTTTAAAAATAGGTGCCGATAGGCATTTCAGATATAGAAGCCGATAGGCATTTCAAATATAGGTGCCGATAGGCATTCCAGATATGTTTGCCGATAGGCATTTCAAATATAGGTGCTGATAGGCATTTCAGATGTAGTGTCCGATAGGCATTTCAAAAATAGGTGCCGATAGGCATTTCAGATATATGTGCCGATAGGCATTTTAGATATAGTGGCCAATTGGCATTTTAAAAATAGGTGCCGATAGGCATTTCAGATATAGAAGCCGATAGGCATTTCAAATATAGGTGCCGATAAGCATTCCAGATATGGTTGCCGATAGGCATTTCAAATATAGTGCTGATAGGCATTTCAGATGTAGTTTGCGCTAGGCATATCAAAAATTGGTGCCGATAGGCATTTTAGATAAAGATGCCGATAGGCATTTTAGATATAGTTGCCGATTGGCATTTTAAAAATAGGTGCCGGTAGGCATTTCAGATATAGAAGTCGATAGGTATTTCAAATATAGGTGTCGATAGGCATTTCAGATATGGTTGCCGATAGGCATTTCAAAAATAGGTGCTGATAGGCATTTGAGATGTAGTTTCCGATAGGCATTTCAAAAATAGGTGCCGATAGGCATTTCAGATTTAGGTGCCGATAGGCATTTCAGATATAGTTGCCGATTGGCATTTTAAAAATAGGCGCCGATAGGCATTTCAGATATAGAAGCCAATAGGTATTTCAAATATAGGTGTCGATAGGCATTGCAGATATGTTTGCCGATAGGCATTTCAAATATAGGTGCTAATAGGCATTTCAGATGTAGTTTCCGATAGGCATATCAAAAATAGGTGCTGATAGGCATTTCAGATATAGGTGCCGATAGGCATTTCAGATATAGTTGCCGATTGGCATTTCAAAAATAGGTGCCGATAGGCATTTTAGATGTAGTTACCGATAGGCATTTCAAAAATAGGTGCTTATAGGCATTTCAGATATAGGTGCCGATAGGCATATCAGATATAGTTGCCGATAGGCATTTAAAATATAGGTGCCGATAGGCATTTTAAATATAGGTGTCGATAGGCATTTCAGATAAATTTGCCGAAAGGCATTTCAGATATAGGTGCCGATAGGCATTTCTGACGTGGTTGCCGATAGGCATTTCAAATATAGGTGCTGATAAACATTTCAGATGTAGTTTCCGATAGGCATTTCAAAAATACGTGCCGATAGGCATTTCAGATATAGGTGCCGATTGGCATTTCAAATATAGTTGCCGATTGGCATTTTAAAAATAGGTTCCGATAGGCATTTCAGATATAGAAGCCGATAGGCATTTTAAATAATGGTGCCGATAGGCATTCCAGATATGGTTGCCGATAGGCATTTCAAATATAGGTGCGGATAGGCATTTCAGATGTAGTTTCCGATAGGCATTTCAAAAATGGGTGCGATAGGCATTTCAGATATAGGTGCCGATAGGCATTTCAGATATAGTTGCCGATTGGCATTTTAAAAATATGTGCCGATAGGCATTTCAGATATAGAAGCCGATAGGCATTTCAAATATAGGTGCCGATTGGCATTCCAGATATGGTTGCCGATAAGCATTTCAAATATAGGTGCTGATAGGCATTTCAGATGTAGTTTCCGATAGGCATTTCAAAAATGGGTGCCGATAGGCATTTCAGATATAGTTGCCGATTGGCATTTTAAAAATATGTGCCGATAGGCATTTCAGATATAGAAGCCGATAGGCATTTCAAATATAGGTGCCGATTGGCATTCCAGATGTGGTTGCCGATAGGCATTTCAAATATAGGTGCTGGCAGGCATTTCAGATGTAGTTTCCGATAGGCATTTAAAAAATTGGTGCCGATAGGCATTTCAGATATGCCGATAGGCATTTCAGATAAAGTTGCCGATTGGCATTTTAAAAATAGAAGCCGATAGGCATTTAAGATATAGAAGCCGATAGGTATTTCAAATATAGGTGTCGATAGGCATTTCAGATATGATTGCCGATAGGCATTTCAAATATAGGTGCTGATAGGCATTTCAGATGTAGTTTCCGATAGGCATTTCAAAAATAGGTGCCGATAGGCATTTCAGATATAGGTGCCGATAGGCATTTCAGATATAGTTACCGATTGGCATTTTAAAAATAGGTGCCGATAGGCATTTCAGATATAGAAGGCGATAGGTATTTCTAATAAAGGTGTCGATAGGCATTTCAGATATAGTTGCCGATAGGCATTTCAAATATAGGCGCTGATAGGCATTTTAGATGTAATTTCCGATAGGCATTTCAAAAATAGGTGCCGATAGGCATTTCAGATATAGGTGCCGATAGGCATTTCAGATATAGTTGCCGATTAACATTTTAAAAATAGGTGCCGATAGGCATTTCAGATATAGAAGCCGATAGGCATTTCAAATATAGGTGTCGATATGCATTCCAGATATTGCTGCCGACAGGCATTTCAAATATTAGTGCTGATAGGCATTTCAGATGTAGTTTCCGATAGGCATTTCAAAAATAGGTACCGATAGGCATTTCAGATATAGTTGCCAATTGGCATTTTAAAAATAGGTGTCGATAGGCATTTCAAATATAGAAGCCGATAGGCATTTCAAATATAGGTGCCGAAAGGCATTTCAGATATGGTTGCCGATAGGCATTTCAAATATAGGTGCTGATAGACATTTCAGATGTAGTTTGCGATAGGCATTTCAAAAATTGGTGCCGATAGGCATTTCAGATATAGGTGCCGATAGGGATTTCAGATATAGTTGCCGATTGGCATTTTAAAAATAGGTGCCGATAGGCATTTCAGATATATAAGTTGATAGGTATTTCAAATATAGGTGTCGATAGGCATTTCAGATATGCTTGCCGATAGGCATTTCAAATATAGGTGCCGATAGGCATTTCAGTTATGGGTGCCGATAGGCATTTCAGATATAGTTGCCGATTGGCATTTTAAAAATAGGTGCGTATAGGCATTTTAGATGTAGTTTAAGATAGGCATTTCAAAAATAGGTGCCGATAGGCATTTCAGATATAGGTGCCGATAGGCATATCAGATATAGTTGCCGATAGGCATTTAAAATATAGGTGCTGATAGGCATTTCAGATGTAGTTTCCGATAGGCATTTCAAAAATAGGTGCCGATAGGCATTTCAAATATAGGTGACGATAGGCATTTCAAATATAAATGCCGAAAGGCTTTTCAGATATAGGTGCCGATAAGCATTTCAGATATAGTTGCCGATTGGCATTTTAAAAATAGGTGCGGATAGGCATTTCAGATATAGAAGCTGGTAGGTATTTCAAATATAGGTGTCAAAAGGCATTTCAGATATGATTGCCGATAGGCATTTTAAATATAGGTGCTGATAGGCATTTCAGATATAGTTGCCGATTGGCATTTTAAAAATAGGTGCCGAAAGGCATTTTAGATGACGTAGTTTCCGATAGGCATTTCAAAAATAGGTACCGATAGGTATTTTAAAAATAGGTGCCGATAGGCATTTTAGATGTAGTTTCCGATAGGCATTTCAAAAATAGGTGCCGATAGGCATTATAGATATAGGTGCCGATAGGCATTTCAGATATAGTTGCCGATTGGCATTTTAAAAAAAGCTGCCGATAGGCATTTTAGATGTAGTTTCCGATAGGCATTTCAAAAATGGGTACCGATAGGCATTTCAGATATAGGTGCCGATAGGCATATCAGATATAGTTGCCGATAGGCATTTAAAATATAGGTGCCGATAGGTATTTCAGATATAAATGCCGAAAGGCATTTTAGATATAGGTGCCGATAGGCATTTCTGATGTGGTTGCCGATAGGCATTTCAAATATAGGTGCTGATAGGCATTTCAGATGTAGTTTCCGATAGGCATTTCAAAAAGAAGGTACCGATAGGCATTTCAGATATAGGTGCCGATAGGCATTTACGATATAGTTGCCAATTGGCATTTTAAAAATAGGTGTCGATAGGCATTTCAAATATAGAAGCCGATAGGCATTTCAAATATAGGTGCCGAAAGGCATTTCAGATATGGTTGCCAATAGGCATTTCAAATATAGGTGCTGATAGGCATTTCAGATGTAGTTTCCGATAGGCATTTCAAAAATTGATGCCGATAGGCATTTCAGATATAGTTGCCGATTGGCATTTTAAAAATAGGTGCCGATAGGCATTTCAGATATAGAAGCCGGTAGGTATTTCAAATATAGGTGTCGATAGGCATTTCAGATATGGTTGCCGATAGGCATTTCAAATATAGGTGCCAATAGGCATTTCAGTTATAGGTGCCGATAGGCATCTCAGATATAGTTGCCGATTGGCATTTTAAAAATAGTTGCCGATAGGCATTTTAGATGTAGTTTAAGATAGGCATTTCAAAAATAGGTGCCGATAGGCATTTTCAAATATAGGTGCCGATAGGCATTTCAGATATAGTTGCCGATTGGCATTTTAAAAATAGGTGCCGATAGGCATTTCAGATATGGTTGCCGATAGGCATTTCAAATATATATGCCGATAGGCATTCCAGATATGGTTGCCGATAGGCATTTCAAATATAGGTGCTGATAGGCATTTCAGATGTAGTTTCCGATAGGCATTCCAAAAAATGGTGCCGATAGGCATTTCAGATATAGGCGCCGATAAACATTTCAGATATAGTTGCCGATTGGCATTTTAAAAATAGGTGCCGATAGGCATTTCAGATATAGAAGCTGGTAGGTATTTCAAATATAGGTGTCGATAGGCATTTCAGATATGATTGCCGATAGGCATTTCAAATATAGGTGCTGATAGGCATTTCAGATATAGTTGCCGATTGGCATTTTAAAAATAGGTGCCGATAGGCATTTTAGATGTAGTTTCCGATAGGCATTTCAAAAATAGGTACCGATAGGCATTTCAGATATAGGTGCCGATAGGTATTTTAAAAATAGGTGCCGTTAGGTATTTTAAAAATAGGTGCCGATAGGCATTTCAAAAATAGGTGCCGATAGGCATTATAGATATAGGTGCCGATAGGCATTTCAGATATAGTTGCCGATTGGCATTTTAAAAAAAGGTGCCGATAGGCATTTTAGATGTAGTTTCCGATAGGCATTTCAAAAATAGGTACCGATAGGCATTTCAGATATAGGTGCCGATAGGCATATCAGATATAGTTGCCGATAGGCATTTAAAATATAGGTGCCGATAGGCATTTCAGATATAAATGCCGAAAGGCATTTTAGATATAGGTGCCGATAGGCATTTCTGATGTGGTTGCCGATAGGCATTTCAAATATAGGTGCTGATAGGCATTTCAGATGTAGTTTCCGATAGGCATTTAAAAAATAGGTACCGATAGGCATTTCAGATATAGGTGCCGATAGGCATTTCAGATATAGTTGCCAATTATCATTTTAAAAGTGGATGTCGATAGGCATTTCAAATATAGAAGCCGATAGGCATTTCAAATATAGGTGCCGAAAGGCATTTCAGATATGGTTGCCGATAGGCATTTCAAATATAGGTGCTGATAGGCATTTCAGATGTAGTTTCCGATAGGCATTTCAAAAATTGGTGCCGATAGGCATTTCAGATATAGGTGCCGATAGGGATTTCAGATATAGTTGCCGATTGGCATTTTACAAATAGGTGCCGATAGGCATTTCAGATATAGAAGCCGATAGGTATTTCAAATATAGGTGTCGATAAGCATTTCAGATATGGTTGCCGATAGGCATTTCAAATATAGGTGCCGATAGGCATTTCAGTTATAGGTGCCGATAGGCATTTCAGATATAGTTGCCGATTGGCATTTTAAAAATAGGTGCCGATAGGCATTTTAGATGTAGTTTAAGATAGGCATTTAAAAAATAGGTGCCGATAGGCATTTCAGATATAGGTGCCGATAGGCATATCAGATATAGTTGCCGATAGGCATTTAAAATATAGGTGCCAATAGGCATTTCTGATGTGGTTGCCGATAGGCATTTTAAATATAAGTGCTGATAGGCATTTCAGATGTAGTTTTCGATAGGCATTTCATAAATAGGTGCCGATAGGCATTTCAGATATAGGTGCCGATAGGCATTTCAGATATAGTTGCCGATTGGCATTTTAAAAATAGGTGCCGATAGGCATTTCAGATATGGCTGCCGATAGGCATTTCAAATATAGGTGCCGATAGGCATTCCAGATATGGTTGCCGATAGGCATTTCAAATATAGGTGCTGATAGGCATTTCAGATGTAGTTTCCGATAGGCATTTCAAAAATTGGTGCCGATAGGCATTTCAGATATAGGTGCTGATAGGCATTTCAGATATAGTTACCGATTGGCATTTTAAAAATAGGTGTCGATAAGCATTTCAGATATAGAATCCGATAGGCATTTCAAATATAGGTGCTGATAGGCATTTCAGATGTAGTTTCCGATAGGCAGTTCAAAAATTGGTGCCGATAAGCATTTCAGATATAGGTGCCGATAGGCATTTCAGATATAGTTGCCTATTGGCATTTTTAAAATGGGTGCCGATAGGCATTTCAGATATAGAAGCCGATAGGTATTTCAAATATAGGTGTCGATAGGCATTTCAGATATGGTTGCCGATAGGCATTTCAAATATAGGTGCTGAGAGGCATTTCAGATGTAGTTTCCGATAGGCATTTCAAAAATTGGTGCCCATAGGCATTTCAGATATAGGTGCCGATAGGCATTTCAGATATAGTTGCCGATTGGCATTTTAAAAATAGGTGCCGATAGGCATTTCAAATATAGAAGCTGATAGGCATTTTAAATATATGTGCCGATAGGCATTCCAGATATGGTTGCCGATAGGCATTTCAAATATAGGTGCTGATAGGCATTTTAGATGTAGTTTCCGATAGGCATTTCAAAAATAGGTGCCGATAGGCATTTCAGATATAGTTGCCGATAGGCATTTCAGATATAGTTGCCGATTGGCATTTTAAAAATAGGTGCCGATAGGCATTTTAGATGTAGTTTCCGATAGGCATTTCAAAAATAGGTGCCGATAGGCATTTCAGATATGGGTGCCGATAGGCATATCAGATATAGTTGCCGATAGGCATTTAAAATATAGGTGCCGATAGGCATTACAAATATAGCTGTCGATAGGCATTTCAGATATAAATGCCGAAAGGCATTTCAGATATAGGTGCTGATAGGCATTTGTGATGTGGTTGCCGATAGGCATTTCAAATATAGGTGCTGATAAGCATTTCAGATGTAGTTTCCGATAGGCATTTCAAAAATAGGTGCCGATAGGCATATCAGATATAGGTGCCGATAGGCATTTTAGATATAGATGCCGATTGGCATTTTAAAAATGGGTGCCGATATTCATTTCAGATATAGAAGCCGATAGGCATTTCAAATATAGGTGCCGATAGGCATTCCAGATATGGTTGCCGATAGGCATTTCAAATATAGGTGCTGATAGGCATTTTAGATGTAGTTTCCGTTAGGCATTTCAAAAATTGGTGCCGATAGGCATTTCAGATATAGGTGCCGATAGGCATTTCAGATATAGAAGCCGATAGGTATTTCAAATATAGGTGTCGATAGGCATTTCAGATATGGTTGCCGATAGGCATCTCAAATATTGGTGCTAATAGGCATTTCAGCTGTAGTTTCCGATAGGCATTTTAAATGTAGGTGCCGATAGGCATTTCAGATATAGGTGCCGATAGGCATTTCAGATATAGAAGCCGATAGGCATTTCAAATATAGGTGCCGATAGATATTCAAGATATGGTTGCCGATAGGCATTTCAAATATAGGTGCTGATAAGCATTTCAGATGTAGTTTCCGATAGGCATTTCAAAAATAGGTGCCGATAGGCATTTCAGATATAGGTGCCGATAGGCATTTCATATATAGTTGCCGATTGGCATTTTAAAAATAGGTGTCGATAGGCATTTCAGATATAGAAGCCGATAGGCATTTCAAATATAGGTGCCGATAGGCATTCCAAATATGGTTGCCGATAGGCATTTCAAATATAGGTGCTGATAGGCATTTCAGATGTAGTTTCCGATAGGCATTTCAAAAATTGGTGCCGATAGGCATTTCAGATATAGGTGCCGATAGGCATTTAAGATATAGTTGCCGATTGGCATTTTAAAAATAGGTGCCGATAGGCATTTCAGATATAGAAGCTGATAGGTATTTCAAATATAGGTGTGATAGGCATTTCAGATATGGTTGCCGATAGGCATTTCAAATATATGTGCTAATAGGCATTTCAGATGTAGTTTCCGATAGGCATTTCAAAAATAGGTGCCGATAGGCATTTCAGATATAGGTGCCGATAGGCATTTCAAATATAGGTGCTGATAGGCATTTCAGATGTAGTTTCCGATAGGCAGTTCAAAAATTGGTGCCGATAGGCATTTCAGATATAGGTGCCGATAGGCATTTCAGATATAGTTGCCTATTGGCATTTTTAAAATAGGTGCCGATAGGCATTTCAGATATAGAAGCCGATAGGTATTTCAAATATAGGTGTCGATAGACATTTCAGATATGGTTGCCGATAGGCATTTCAAATATAGGTGCTGAGAGGCATTTCAGATGTAGTTTCCGATAGGCATTTCAAAAATTGGTGCCCATAGGCATTTCAGATATAGGTGCCGATAGGCATTTCAGATATAGTTGCCGATTGGCATTTTAAAAATAGGTGCCGATAGGCATTTCAAATATAGAAGCTGATAGGCATTTAAAATATATGTGCCGATAGGCATTCCAGATATGGTTGCCGATAGGCATTTCAAATATAGGTGCTGATAGGCATTTTAGATGTAGTTTCCGATAGGCATTTCAAAAATAGGTGCCGATAGGCATTTCAGATATAGGTGCCGATAGGCATTTCAGATATAGTTGCCGATTGGCATTTTAAAAATAGGTGCCGATAGGCATTTTAGATGTAGTTTCCGATAGGCGATTCAAAAATAGGTGCCGATAGGCATTTCAGATATAGGTGCCGATAGGCATATCAGATATAATTGCCGATAGGCATTTAAAATATAGGTGCCGATAGGCATTACAAATATAGCTGTCGATAGGCATTTCAGATATAAATGCCGAAAGGCATTTCAGATATAGGTGCCGATAGGCATTTGTGATGTGGTTGCCGATAGGCATTTCAAATATAGGTGCTGATAAGCATTTCAGATGTAGTTTCCGATAGGCATTTCAAAAATAGGTGCCGATAGGCATATCAGATATAGGTGCCGATAGGCATTTTAGATATAGATGCCGATTGGCATTTTAAAAATAGGTGCCGATAGGCATTTCAGATATAGAAGCCGATAGGCATTTCAAATATAGGTGCCGATAGGCATTCCAGATATGGTTGCCGATAGGCATTTCAAATATAGGTGCTGATAGGCATTTCAGATGTAGTTTCCGATAGGCATTTCAAAAATTGGTGCCGATAGGCATTTCAGATATAGGTGCCGATAGGCATTTCAGATATAGTTGCCGATTGGCATTTTAAAAATATGTGCCGATAGGCATTTCAGATATAGAAGCCGATAGGTATTTCAAATATAGGTGTCGATAGGCATTTCAGATATGGTTGCCGATAGGCATCTCAAATATTGGTGCTAATAGGCATTTCAGCTGTAGTTTCCGATAGGCATTTTAAATATAGGTGCCGATAGGCATTTCAGATATAGAAGCCGATAGGCATCTCAAATATAGGTGCCGATAGACATTCCAGATATGGTTGCCGATAGGCATTTCAAATATAGGTGCTGATAGGCATTTCAGATGTAGTTTTCGATAGGCATTTCAAAAATAAGTGCCGATAGGCATTTCAGATATAGGTGCCGAAAGGCATTTCAGATATAGTTGCCGATTGGCATTTTAAAAATAGGTGCCGATAGGCATTTCAGATATAGAAGCCGATAGGCATTTCAAATATAGGTGCCGATAGGCATTCCAGATATGGTTGCCGATAGGCATTTCAAATATAGGTGCTGATAGGCATTTCAGATGTAGTTTCCTGAAAGGCATTTCAAAAATAGGTGCCGATAGGCATTTCAGATATAGGTGCCTATAGGCATTTCAGATATAGTTGCCGATTGGCATTTTAAAAGTAGGTGCCGATAGGCATTTCAGATATAGAAGCCGATAGGCATTTCAAATATAGGTGCCGATAAGCATTCCAGATATGGTTGCCGATAGGCATTTCAAATATAGGTGCTGATAGGTATTTCAGATGTAGTTTCCGATAGGCATTTCAAAAATTGGTGCCGATAGGCATTTCAAATATAGGTGCTGATAGGCATTTCAGATGTAGTTTCCGATAGGCATTTCAAAAATAGGTGCCGATAGGCATTTCAGATATAGGTGCCGATAGGCATTTCAGATATAGTTGCCGATTGGCATTTTAAAAATAGGTGCCGATAGGCATTTTAGATGTAGTTTCGGATAGGCATTTCAAAAATAGGTGCCGATAGGCATTTCAGATATAGGTGCCGATAGGCATATCAGATATAGTTGCCGATAGGCATTTAAAATATAGGTGCCGATAGGCATTTCAATTATAGGTGTCGATAGGCATTTCAGATATAAATGCCGAAAGGCATTTCAGATATAGGTGCCGATAGGCATTTCTGATGTGGTTGCCGATAGGCATTTCAAATATAGGTGCTGATAGGCATTTCAGATGTAGTTTCCGATAGGCATTTCAAAAATTGGTGCCGATAGGCATTTCAGATATAGGTGCCGATAGGCATTTAAGATATAGTTGCCGATTGACATTTTAAAAATAGGTGCCGATAGGCATTTCAGATATAGAAGCCGATAGGTATTTCAAATATAGGTGTGATAGGCATTTCAGATATGGTTGCCGATAGGCAATTTAAATATTGGTGCTGATAGGCATTTCAGATGTAGTTTCAGATAGGCATTTCAAAAATAGGTGCCGATAGGCATTTCAGATATAGGTGCCGATAGGCATTTCAAATATAGGTGCTGATAGGCATTTCAGATGTAGTTTCTGATAGGCATTTCAAAAATTGGTGCCGATAGGCATTTCAGATATAGGTGCCGATAGGCATTTCAGATATAGTTGCCGATTGGCATTTTAAAAATAGGTGCCGATAGGCATTTCAGATATAGTTGCCGATTGGCATTTTAAAAATAGGTGCCGATAGGCATTTCAGATATAGAAGCCGATAGGCATATCAAATATAGGTGCCGATAGGCATTCCAGATATGGTTGCCGATAGGCATTTCAAATATAGGTGCTGATAGGCATTTCAGATGTAGTTTCCGATAGGCATTTCAAAAATAGGTGCCGATAGGCATTTCAGATATAGGTGCCGATAGGCATTTCAGATATAGTTGCCGATTGGCATTTTTTAAATAGGTGCCGGTAGGCATTTCAGATATAGAAGCCGATAGGCATTTCAAATGTAGGTGCCGATAGGCATTCCAGATATGGTTGCCGATAGGCATTTCAAATATAAGTGCTGAAAGGCATTTCAGATGTAGTTTCCGATAGGCATTTCAAAAATTGGTGCCGATAGGCATTTCAGATATAGGTGCCGATAGGCATTTCAGATATAGTTGCCGATTGGCACTTTAAAAATAGGTGCCGATAGGCATTTCAGATATAGAAGCCGATAGGTATTTCAAATATAGGTGTCGATAGGCATTTCAGATATGGTTGCCGATAGGCATTTCAAATATAGGTGCTGATTGGCATTTCAGATGTAGTTTCCGATAGGCATTTCTAAAATTGGTGCCGATAGGCATTTCAGATATAGGTGCCGATAGGCATTTCAGATATAGTTGCCGATTGGCATTTTAAAAATAGGTGTCGATAACCATTTCAGATATAGAAGCCGATAGGCATTTCAAATATAGGTGCCGATAGGCATTCCAGGTATGGTTGCCGATAGGCATTTCAAATATAAGTGCTGAAAGGCATTTCAGATGTAGTTTCCGATAGGCATTTCAAAAATTGGTGCCGATAGGCATTTCAGATATAGGTACCGATAGGCATTTCAGATATAGTTACCGATTGGCATTTTAAAAATAGGTGCCGATAGGCATTTCAGATATAGAAGCCGATAGGTATTTCAAATATAGGTGTCGATAGGCATTTCAGATATGGTTGCCGATAGGCATTTCAAATATAGGTGCTGATAGGCATTCCAGATGTAGTTTCCGATAGGCATTTCAGATATAGGTGCCGATAGGCATTTCAGATATAGTTGCCCATTGGCATTTTAAAAATAGGTGCCGATAGGCATTTTAGATGTAGTTTCCGATAGGCATTTCAAAAATAGGTGCTGATAGGCATTTTAGATATAGGTGCCGATAGGCATTTCAGATATAGAAGCCGATAGGCATTTCAAATATAGGTGCTGATAGGCATTTCAGATGTAGTTTCCGATAGGCATTTCAAAAATAGGTGCCGATAGGCATTTCAGATATAGGTGCCGATAGGCATTTCAGATATAGTTGCCGATTGGCATTTTTAAAATAGGTGCCGGTAGGCATTTCAGATATAGAAGCCGATAGGCATTTCAAATGTAGATGCCGATAGGCATTCCAGATATGGTTGCCGATAGGCATTTCAAATATAAGTGCTGAAAGGCATTTCAGATGTAGTTTCCGATAGGCATTTCAAAAATTGGTGCCGATAGGCATTTCAGATATAGGTGCCGATAGGCATTTCAGATATAGTTGCCGATTGGCACTTTAAAAATAGGTGCCGATAGACATTTCAGATATAGAAGCCGATAGGTATTTCAAATATAGGTGTCGATAGGCATTGCAGATATGGTTGCCGATAGGCATTTCAAATATTGGTGCTGATTGGCATTTCAGATGTAGTTTCCGATAGGAATTTCAAAAAAAGGTGCCGATAGGCATTTCAGATATAGTTGCCGATTTGGCATTTTTAAAATAGTGCCGATAGGCATTTCAGATATAGAAGCCGATAGGCATTTCAAATATAGGTGCCGATAGGCATTCCAGATATGGTTGCTGATAGGCATTTCAAATATAGGTGCTGATTGGCATTTCAGATGTAGTTTCCGATAGGCAATTCTAAAATTGGTGCCGATAGGCATTTCAGATATAGGTGCCGATAGGCATTTCAGATATAGTTGCCGATTCGCATTTTAAAAATAGGTGTCGATAGGCATTTCAGATATAGAAGCCGATAGGCATTTCAAATATAGGTGTCGATAGGCACTTCAGATATGGTTGCCGATAGGCTTTTCAAATATAGGTGCTGATAGGCATTTCAGATGTAGTTTCCAATAGGCATTTCAAAAATAGGTGCCGATAGGCATTTCAGATATAGAAGCCAATAGGCATTTCAAATATAGGTGCCGATAGGCATTCCAGATATGCTTGCCGATAGGCATTTCAAATATAGGTGTCGATAAGCATTTCAGATATAAATGCCGAAAGGCATTTCAGATATAGGTGCCGATAGGAATTTCTGATGTGGTTGCCGATAGGCATTTCAAATATAGGTGCTGATAGGTATTTCAGATGTAGTTTTCGATAGGCATTTCAAAAATAGGTGCCGATAGGCATTTTAGATATAGGTGCCGATAGGCATTTCAGATATAGAAGCCGATAGGCATTTCAAATATAGGTGCCGATAGGCATTCCAGATATGGTTGCCGATAGGCATTTCAAATATAGGTTCTGATAGGCATTTCAGATGTAGTTTCCGATAGGCATTTCAAAAATAGGTGCCGATAGGCATTTCAGATATAGGTGCCGATAGGCATTTCAGATATAGTTGCCGATTGGCATTTTAAAAATAGGTGCCGGTAGGCATTTCAGATATAGAAGCCGATAGGCATTTCAAATGTAGGTGCCGATAGGCATTCCAGATATGGTTGCCGATAGGCATTTCAAATATAAGTGCTGAAAGGCATTTCAGATGTAGTTTCCGATAGGCATTTCAAAAATTGGTGCCGATAGGCATTTCAGATATAGGTGCCGATTGGCATTTCAGATATAGTTGCCGATTGGCACTTTAAAAATAGGTGCCGATAGGCATTTCAGATATAGAAGCCGATAGGTATTTCAAATATAGGTGTCGATAGGCATTTCAGATATGGTTGCCGATAGGTATTTCAAATATAGGTGCTGATTGGCATTTCAGATGTAGTTTCCGATAGGCATTTCTAAAATTGGTGCCGATAGGCATTTCAGATATAGGTGCCGATAGGCATTTCAGATATAGTTGCCGATTGGCATTTTAAAAATAGGTGCCGATAAGCATTTCAGATATAGGTGCCGATTGGCATTTCAGATATAGTTGCCGATTGGCACTTTAAAAATAGGTGCCGATAGGCATTTCAGATATAGAAGCCGATAGGTATTTCAAATATAGGTGCCGATAGGCATTCCAGATATGGTTGCCGATAGGCATTTCAAATATAAGTGCTGATAGGCATTTCAGAGGTAGTTTCCGATAGGCATTTCAAAAATAGGTACCGATAGGCATTTCAGATATAGGTGCCAGTAGTCATTTCAGATATAGTTGCCAATTGGCATTTTAAAAATAGGTGTCGATAGGCATTTCAGATATAGGTGCCGATAGGCATTTCAGATATAGTTGCCAATTGGCATTTTAAAAATAGGTGCCGATAAGCATTTCAGATATAGAAGCCGATAGGCATTTCAGATATAGTTGCCGATTGCCATTTTAAAAATAGGTGCCGATAGGCATTTCAGATATAGTTGCCGATTGCCATTTTTAAAATAGGTGCCGATAGGCATTTCAGATATAGAAGCCGAGAGGCATTTCAAATATAGGTGCCGATAGGCATTCCAGATATGGTTGCCGATAGGCATTTCAAATATAGGTGCTGATAGGCATTTCAGATGTAGTTTCCGATAGGCATTTCAAAAAAAAGGTGCCGATAGGCATTTCAGATATAGGTGCCGATAGGCATTTCAGATATAGTTGCCAATTGGCATTTTAAAAATAGGTGCCGATAAGCATTTCAGATATAGAAGCCGATAGGCATTTCAAATATAGGTGGCGATAGGCATTCCAGATATGGTTGCCGATAGGCATTTCAAATATAGGTGCTGATTGGCATTTTAGATGTAGTTTCCGATAGGCATTTCAAAAATTGATGCCGATAGGCATTTAAGATATAGGTGCCGATAGGCATTTCAGATATAGTTGCCGATTGGCATTTTAAAAATAGGTGCCGATAGGCATTTCAGATATAGAAGCCGATAGGTATTTCAAATATAGGTGTCGATAGGCATTTCAGATATGGTTGCCGATAGGCATTTCAAATATAGGTGCTGATAGGCATTTCAGATGTAGTTTCCGATAGGCAAATGAAAAAATAGGTGCCGATAGGCATTTCAGATATAGGTGCCGATAGGCATTTCAGATATAGTTGCCGATTGGCATTTTAAAAATAGGTGCCGATAGGCATTTCAGATATAGAAGCCGATAGGCATTTCAAATATAGGTGCCGATAGGCATTCCAGATATGGTTGCCGATAGGCATTTCAAATATAGGTGCTGATAGGCATTTCAGATGTAGTTTCCGATAGGCATTTCAAAAATAGGTGTCGATAGGCATTTCAGATATAGGTGCCGATAGGCATTTCAGATATAGTTGCCGATTGGAATTTTAAAAATAGGTGCCGATAGGCATTTCAGATATAGAAGCCGATAAGCATTTCAAATATAGGTGCCGATAGGCATTCCAGATATGGTTGCCGATAGGCATTTCAAATATAGGTGCTGATAGGCATTTCAGATGTAGTTTCCGATAGGCATTTCAAAAAGAGGTGCCGATAGGCATTTCAGATATAGGTGCCGATAGGCATTTCAGACATGGTTGCCGATTGGCATTTTAAAAATAGTTGCCGATAGGCATTTCAGATATAGAAGCCGATAGGCATTTCAAATATAGGTGCCGATAGGCATTCCAGATATGATTGCCGATAGGCATTTCAAATATAGGTGCTGATAGGCATTTCAGATGTAGTTTCTGATAGGCATTTCAAAAATAGGTGCCGATAGGCATTTCTGATATAGGTGCTGATAGGCATTTCAGATATAGTTGCCAATTGGCATTTTAAAAATAGGTGCCGATAGGCATTTCAGATATAGAAGCCGATAGGCATTTTAAACATAGGTGCCGATAGGCATTCCAGATATGGTTGCCGATAGGCATTTCAAATATAGGTGCTGATAGGCATTTCAGATGTAGTTTCCGATAGGCATTTAAAAAATTGGTGCCGATAGGCATTTCAGATATAGGTGCCGATAGGCATATCAGATATAGTTGCCGATAGGCATTGAAAATATAGGTGCCAATAGGCATTTCAAATATAGGTGTCGATAGGCATTTCAGATATGAATGCCGAAAGGCATTTCAGGTATAGTTGCCGATTGGCATTTTAAAAATAGGTGCCGATAGGCATTTCAGATATAGTTGCCGATTGGCATTTTAAAAACAGGTGCCGATAGGTATTTCAGATATAGAGGCCGATAGGTATTTCAAATATAGGTGTCGATAGGCATTATAGATACGGTTGCCGATAGGCATTTCAAATATAGGAGCAGATAGGCATTTCAGATGTAGTTTCCGAAAGGCATTTCAAAAATAGGTGCCGATAGGCATTTCAGATATAGGTGCCGATAGGCATTTTTGATATAGTTGCCGATTGCAATTTTAAAAATAGGTACCGATAGGCATTTCAGATATAGAAGCCGATAGGCATTTTAAATATAGGTGCCGATAGGCATTCCAGATATGGTTGCCGATAGGCATTTCAAATATAAGTGCTGATAGGCATTTCAGAGGTAGTTTCCGATAGGCATTTCAAAAATAGGTACCGATAGGCATTTCAGATATAGGTGCCAGTAGTCATTTCAGATATAGTTGCCAATTGGCATTTTAAAAATAGGTGTCGATAGGCATTTCAGATATAGGTGCCGATAGGCATTTCAGATATAGTTGCCAATTGGCATTTTAAAAATAGGTGCCGATAAGCATTTCAGATATAGAAGCCGATAGGCATTTCAGATATAGTTGCCGATTGCCATTTTAAAAATAGGTGCCGATAGGCATTTCAGATATAGTTGCCGATTGCCATTTTAAAAATAGGTGCCGATAGGCATTTCAGATATAGAAGCCGAGAGGCATTTCAAATATAGGTGCCGATAGGCATTCCAGATATGGTTGCCGATAGGCATTTTAAATATAGGTGCTGATAGGCATTTCAGATGTAGTTTCCGATAGGCATCTCAAAAAAAGGTGCCGATAGGCATTTCAGATATAGGTGCCGATAGGCATTTCAGATATAGTTGCCAATTGGCATTTTAAAAATAGGTGCCGATAAACATTTCAGATATAGAAGCCGATAGGCATTTCAAATATAGGTGGCGATAGGCATTCGAGATATGGTTGCCGATAGGCATTTCAAATATATGTGCTGATTGGCATTTTAGATGTAGTTTCCGATAGGCATTTCAAAAATTGATGCCGATAGGCATTTAAGATATAGGTGCCGATAGGCATTTCAGATATAGTTGCCGATTGGCATTTTAAAAATAGGTGCCGATAGGCATTTCAGATATAGAAGCCGATAGGTATTTCAAATATAGGTGTCGATAGGCATTTCTGATATGGTTGCCGATAGGCATTCCAAATATAGGTGCTGATAGGCATTTCAGATGTAGTTTCCGATAGGCAAATGAAAAAATAGGTGCCGATAGGCATTTCAGATATAGGTGCCGATAGGCATTTCAGATATAGTTGCCGATTGGCATTTTAAAAATAGGTGCCGATAGGCATTTCAGATATAGAAGCCGATAGGCATTTCAAATATAGGTGCCGATAGGCATTCCAGATATGGTTGCCGATAGGCATTTCAAATATAGGTGCTGATAGGCATTTCAGATGTAGTTTCCGATAGGCATTTCAAAAATAGGTGTCGATAGGCATTTCAGATATAGGTGCCGATAGGCATTTCAGATATAGTTGCCGATTGGCATTTTAAAAATAGGTGCCGATAGGCATTTCAGATATAGAAGCCGATAGGCATTTCAAATATAGGTGCCGATAGGCATTCCAGATATGGTTGCCGATAGGCATTTCAAATATAGGTGCTGATAGGCATTTCAGATGTAGTTTCCGATAGGCATTTCAAAAAGAGGTGCCGATAGGCATTTCAGACATGGTTGCCGATTGGCATTTTAAAAATAGTTGCCGATAGGCATTTCAGATATAGAAGCCGATAGGCATTTCAAATATAGGTGCCGATAGGCATTCCAGATATGATTGCCGATAGGCATTTCAAATATAGGTGCTGATAGGCATTTCAGATGTAGTTTCTGATAGGCATTTCAAAAATAGGTGCCGATAGGCATTTCTGATATAGGTGCTGATAGGCATTTCAGATATAGTTGCCAATTGGCATTTTAAAAATAGGTGCCGATAGGCATTTCAGATATAGAAGCCGATAGGCATTTTAAATATAGGTGCCGATAGGCATTCCAGATATGGTTGCCGATAGGCATTTCAAATATAGGTGCTGATAGGCATTTCAGATGTAGTTTCCGATAGGCATTTAAAAAATTGGTGCCGATAGGCATTTAAGATATAGGTGCCGATAGGCATATCAGATATAGTTGCCGATAGGCATTGAAAATATAGGTGCCAATAGGCATTTCAAATATAGGTGTCGATAGGCATTTCAGATATGAATGCCGGAAGGCATTTCAGGTATAGTTGCCGATTGGCATTTTAAAAATAGGTGCCGATAGGCATTTCAGATATAGAAGCCGATAGGCATTTCAAATATAGGTGCCGATAGGCATTCCATTTATAGTTGCGGATAGGCATTTCAAATATAGGTGCTGATAGGCATTTCAGATGTAGTTTCCGATAGGCATTTCAAAAATAGGTGTCGATAGGCATTTCAGATATAGGTGCCGATAGGCATTTCAGATATAGTTGCCGATTGGCATTTTAAAAATAGGTGCCGATAGGCATTTCAGATATAGAAGCCGATAGGCATTTCAAATATAGGTGCCGATAGGCATTCCAGATATGGTTGCCGATAGGCATTTCAAATATAGGTGCTGATAGGCATTTCAGATGTAGTTTCCGATAGGCATTTCAAAAAGAGGTGCCGATAGGCATTTCAGATATAGGTGCCGATAGGCATTTCAGACATGGTTGCCGATTGGCATTATAAAAATAGGTGCCGATAGGCATTTCAGATATAGAAGCCGATAGGCATTTCAAATATAGGTGCCGATAGGCATTCCAGATATGATTGCCGATAGGCATTTCAAATATAGGTGCTGATAGGCATTTCAGATGTAGTTTCCGATAGGCATTTAAAAAATAGGTGCCGATAGGCATTTCAGATATAGGTGCCGATAGGCATTTCAGATATAGTTGCCGATTGGCATTTTAAAAATAGGTGCCGATAGGCATTTCAGATATAGAAGCCGATAGGCATTTTAAATATAGGTGCCGATAGGCATTCCAGATATAGTTGCCGATTGGCATTTTAAAAACAGGTGCCGATAGGTATTTCAGATATAGAGGCCGATAGGTATTTCAAATATAGGTGTCGATAGGCATTATAGATACGGTTGCCGATAGGCATTTCAAATATAGGAGCAGATAGGCATTTCAGATGTAGTTTCCGAAAGGCATTTCAAAAATAGGTGCCGATAGGCATTTCAGATATAGGTGCCGATAGGCATTTCTGATATAGTTGCCGATTGCAATTTTAAAAATAGGTACCGATAGGCATTTAAGATATAGAAGCCGATAGGCATTTTAAATATAGGTGCCGATAGGCATTCCAGATATGGTTGCTGATAGGCATTTCAAATATAAGTGCTGATAGGCATTTCAGAGGTAGTTTCCGATAGGCATTTCAAAAATAGGTACCGATAGGCATTTCAGATATAGGTGCCAGTAGTCATTTCAGATATAGTTGCCAATTAACATTTTAAAAATAGGTGTCGATAGGCATTTCAGATATAGGTGCCGATAGGCATTTCAAATATATTTGCCGATTGGCATTTTAAAAAAAGGTGCCGATAGGCATTTCAGATATAGAAGCCGATAGGTATTTCAAATATAGGTGTCGATAGGCATTTTAGATATGGTTGCCGATAGGCATTTCAAATTTAGGTGCTGATAGGCATTTCAGATGCAGTTTCCGATAGGCATTTCTAAAATAGGTGCCGATAGGCATTTCACATATATGCGCCGATAGGCATTTCAGATATAGTTGCCGATTGCCATTTTAAAATAAGTGCCGATAGGCATTTCAGATATAGAAGCCGAGAGGCATTTTAAATATAGGTGCCGATAGGCATTCCAGATATGGTTGCCGATAGGCATTTCAAATATAGGTGCTGATAGGCATTTCAGATGTAGTTTCCGATAGGCATTTCAAAAAAAGGTGCCGATAGGCATTTCAGATATAGGTGCCGATAGGCATTTCAGATATAGTTGCCAATTGGCATTTTAAAAATAGGTGCCGATAAGCATTTCAGATATAGAAGCCGATAGGCATTTCAAATATAGGTGGCGATAGGCATTCCAGATATGGTTGCCGATAGGCATTTCAAATATAGGTGCTGATTGGCATTTTAGATGTAGTTTCCGATAGGCATTTCAAAAATTGATGCCGATAGGCATTTAAGATATAGGTGCCGATAGGCATTTCAGATATAGTTGCCGATTGGCATTTTAAAAATAGGTGCCGATAGGCATTTCAGATATAGAAGCCGATAGGTATTTCAAATATAGGTGTCGATAGGCATTTCAGATATGGTTGCCGATCGGCATTTCAAATATAGGTGCTGATAGGTATTTCAGATGTAGTTTCCGATAGGCAAATGAAAAAATAGGTGCCGATAGGCATTTTAGATATAGGTGCCGATAGGCATTTCAGATATAGTTGCCGATTGGCATTTTAAAAATAGGTGCCGATAGGCATTTCAGAAATAGAAGCCGATAGGCATTTCAAATATAGGTGCCGATAGGCATTCCAGATATGGTTGCCGATAGGCATTTCAAATATAGGTGCTGATAGGCATTTCAGATGTAGTTTCCGATAGGCATTTCAAAAATAGTTGTCGATAGGCATTTCAGATATAGGTGCCGATAGGCATTTCAGATATAGTTGCCGATTGGCATTTTAAAAATAGGTGCCGATAGGCATTTCAGATATAGAAGCCGATAGGCATTTCAAATATAGGTGCCGATAGGCATTCCAGATATGGTTGCCGATAGGCATTTCAAATATAGGTGCTGATAGGCATTTCAGATGTAGTTTCCGATAGGCATTTCAAAAAGAGGTGCCGATAGGCATTTCAGATATAGGTGCCGATAGGCATTTCAGACATGGTTGCCGATTGGCATTTTAAAAATAGGTGCCGATAGGCATTTCAGATATAGAAGCCGATAGGCATTTCAAATATAGGTGCCGATAGGCATTTCAGATATGATTGCCGATAGGCATTTCAAATATAGGTGCTGATAGGCATTTCAGATGTAGTTTCCGATAGGCATTTCAAAAATAGGTGCCGATAGGCATTTCAGATATAGGTGCTGATAGGCATTTCAGATATAGTTGCCAATTGGCATTTTAAAAATAGGTGCCGATAGGCATTTCAGATATAGAAGCCGATAGGCATTTTAAATATAGGTGCCGATAGGCATTCCAGATATGGTTGCCGATAGGCATTTCAAATATAGGTGCTGATAGGCATTTCAGATGTAGTTTCCGATAGGCATTTAAAAAATTGGTGCCGATAGGCATTTCAGATATAGGTGCCGATAGGCATATCAGATATAGTTGCCGATAGGCATTGAAAATATAGGTGCCAATAGGCATTTCAAATATAGGTGTCGATAGGCATTTCAGATATGAATGCCGAAAGGCATTTCAGGTATAGTTGCCGATTGGCATTTTAAAAATAGGTGCCGATAGGCATTTCAGATATAGAAGCCGATAGGCATTTCAAATATAGGTGCCGATAGGCATTCCATTTATAGTTGCCGATAGGCATTTCAAATATAGGTGCTGTTAGGCATTTCAGATGTAGTTTCCGATAGGCATTTCAAAAATAGGTGTCGATAGGCATTTCAGATATAGGTGCCGATAGGCATTTCAGATATAGTTGCCGATTGGCATTTTAAAAATAGGTGCCGATAGGCATTTCAGATATAGAAGCCGTTAGGCATTTCAAATATAGGTGCCGATAGGCATTCCAGATATAGTTGCCGATAGGCATTTCAAATATAGGTGCTGATAGGCATTTCAGATGTAGTTTCCGATAGGCATTTCAAAAAGAGGTGCCGATAGGCATTTCAGATATAGGTGCCGATAGGCATTTCAGACATGGTTGCCGATTGGCATTTTAAAAATAGGTGCCGATAGGCATTTCAGATATAGAAGCCGATAGGCATTTCAAATATAGGTGCCGATAGGCATTCCAGATATGATTGCCGATAGGCATTTCAAATATAGGTGCTGATAGGCATTTCAGATGTAGTTTCCGATAGGCATTTCAAAAATAGGTGCCGATTGGCATTTCAGATATAGGTGCCGATAGGCATTTCAGATATAGTTGCCGATTGGCATTTTAAAAATAGGTGCCGATAGGCATTTCAGATATAGAAGCCGATAGGCATTTTAAATATAGGTGCTGATAGGCATTTCAGATGTAGTTTCCGATAGGCATTTCAAAAAGAGGTGCCGATAGGCATTTCAGATATAGGTGCCGATAGGCATTTCAGACATGGTTGCCGATTGGCATTTTAAAAATAGGTGCCGATAGGCATTTCAGATATAGAAGCCGATAGGCATTTCAAATATAGGTGCCGATAGGCATTTCAGATATGATTGCCGATAGGCATTTCAAATATAGGTGCTGATAGGCATTTCAGATGTAGTTTCCGATAGGCATTTCAAAAATAGGTGCCGATAGGCATTTCAGATATAGGTGCTGATAGGCATTTCAGATATAGTTGCCAATTGGCATTTTAAAAATAGGTGCCGATAGGCATTTCAGATATAGAAGCCGATAGGCATTTTAAATATAGGTGCCGATAGGCATTCCAGATATGGTTGCCGATAGGCATTTCAAATATAGGTGCTGATAGGCATTTCAGATGTAGTTTCCGATAGGCATTTAAAAAATTGGTGCCGATAGGCATTTCAGATATAGGTGCCGATAGGCATATCAGATATAGTTGCCGATAGGCATTGAAAATATAGGTGCCAATAGGCATTTCAAATATAGGTGTCGATAGGCATTTCAGATATGAATGCCGAAAGGCATTTCAGGTATAGTTGCCGATTGGCATTTTAAAAATAGGTGCCGATAGGCATTTCAGATATAGAAGCCGATAGGCATTTCAAATATAGGTGCCGATAGGCATTCCATTTATAGTTGCCGATAGGCATTTCAAATATAGGTGCTGTTAGGCATTTCAGAT
Source organism: Venustoraphidia nigricollis (assembly GCA_034508555.1). NCBI lineage: Eukaryota > Metazoa > Arthropoda > Insecta > Raphidioptera > Raphidiidae > Venustoraphidia > Venustoraphidia nigricollis. Next base: position 24,674 of record JAVRKA010000634.1, read on the forward strand.
GTAGTTTCCGATAGGCATTTCAAAAATAGGTGTCGATAGGCATTTCAGATATAGGTGCCGATAGGCATTTCAGATATAGTTGCCGATTGGCATTTTAAAAATAGGTGCCGATAGGCATTTCAGATATAGAAGCCGTTAGGCATTTCAAATATAGGTGCCGATAGGCATTCCAGATATAGTTGCCGATAGGCATTTCAAATATAGGTGCTGATAGGCATTTCAGATGTAGTTTCCGATAGGCATTTCAAAAAGAGGTGCCGATAGGCATTTCAGATATAGGTGCCGATAGGCATTTCAGACATGGTTGCCGATTGGCATTTTAAAAATAGGTGCCGATAGGCATTTCAGATATAGAAGCCGATAGGCATTTCAAATATAGGTGCCGATAGGCATTCCAGATATGATTGCCGATAGGCATTTCAAATATAGGTGCTGATAGGCATTTCAGATGTAGTTTCCGATAGGCATTTCAAAAATAGGTGCCGATTGGCATTTCAGATATAGGTGCCGATAGGCATTTCAGATATAGTTGCCGATTGGCATTTTAAAAATAGGTGCCGATAGGCATTTCAGATATAGAAGCCGATAGGCATTTTAAATATAGGTGCCGATAGGCATTCCAGATATGGTTGCCGATAGGCATTTCAAATATAGGTGCTGATAGGCATTTCAGATGTAGTTTCCGATAGGCATTTAAAAAATTGGTGCCGATAGGCATTTCAGATATAGGTGCCGATAGGCATTTCAGATATAGTTGCCGATTGGCATTTTAAAAATAGGTGCCGATAGGCATTTCAGATATAGAAGCCGATAGGTATTTCAAATATAGGTGTCGATAGGCATTTCAGATATAGTTGCCGATAGGCATTTCAAATATAGGTGCTGATAGGCATTTCAAATGTAGTTTCCGATAGGCATTTCAAAAATAGGTGCCGATAGGCATTTCAGATATAGGTGCCGATAGGCATATCAGATATAGTTGCCGATTGGCATTTTAAAAATAGGTGCCGATAGGCATTTCAGATATAGAAGCCGATAGGCATTTCAAATATAGGTGCCGATAGGCATTCCAGATATGGTTGCCGATAGGCATTTCAAATATAGGTGCTGATAAGCATTTCAGATGTAGTTTACGATAGGCATTTCAAAAATAGGTGCCGATAGGCATTTCAGATATAGGTGCCGATAGGCATTTCAGATATAGTTGCCAATTGGCATTTTAAAAATAGGTGCCGATAGGCATTTCAGATATAGAAGCCGATAGGCATTTCAAATATAGGTGCCGATAGACATTCCAGATATGGTTGCCGATAGGCATTTCAAATATAGGTGCTTATAGGCATTTAAGATGTAGTTTCCGATATGCATTTCAAAAATTGATGTCGATAGGCATTTCAGATATAGGTGCCGATAGGCATTTCAGATATAGTTGCCAATTGGCATTTTAAAAACAGGTGCCGATAGGCATTTCAGATATAGAGGCCGATAGGTATTTCAAATATAGGTGTCGATAGGCATTATAGATACGGTTGCCGATAGGCATTTCAAATATAGGAGCAGATAGGCATTTCAGATGTAGTTTCCGAAAGGCATTTCAAAAATAGGTGCCGATAGGCATTTCAGATATAGGTGCCGATAGGCATTTCTGATATAGTTGCCGATTGGCATTTTAAAAATAGGTGCCGATAGGCATTTCAGATATAGAAGCCGATAGGCATTTTAAATATAGGTGCCGATAGGCATTCCAGATATGGTTGCCGATAGGCATTTCAAATATAAGTGCTGATAGGCATTTCAGATGTAGTTTCCGATAAAAATTTCAAAAATAGGTACCGATAGGCATTTCAGATATAGGTGCCCATAGTCATTTCAGATATAGTTGCCAATTGGCATTTTAAAAATAGGTGTCGATAGGCATTTCAGATATAGAAGCCGATAGGCATTTCAAATATAGGTGCCGATAGGCATTCCAGATATGGTTGCCGATAGGCATTTCAAATATAGGTGCTGATAGGCATTTCAGAGGTAGTTTCCGATAGACATTTCAAAAATAGGTACCGATAGGCATTTCAGATATAGGTGCCGGTAGTCATTTCACATATAGTTGCCAATTGGCATTTTAAAAATATGTGTCGATAGGCATTTTAGATATAGAAGCCGATAGGCATTTCAAATATAGGTGCCGATAGGCATTCCAGATATGGTTGCCGATAGGCATTTCAAATATAGGTGCTGATAGGCATTTCAGATGTAGTTTCCGATAGGCATTTCAATAATAGGTACCGATAGGCATTTCAGATATAGAAGCCGAGAGGCATTTCAAATATAGGTGCCGATAGGCATTCCAGATATGGTTGCCGATAGGCATTTCAAATATAGGTGCTGATAGGCATTTCAGATGTAGTTTCCGATAGGCATTTCAAAAAAAGGTGCCGATAGGCATTTCAGATATAGGTGCCGATAGGCATTTCAGATATAGTTGCCAATTGGCATTTTAAAAATAGGTGCCGATAAGCATTTCAGATATAGAAGCCGATAGGCATTTCAAATATAGGTGGCGATAGGCATTCCAGATATGGTTGCCGATAGGCATTTCAAATATAGGTGCTGATAGGCATTTTAGATGTAGTTTCCGATTGGTAATTCAAAAATTGATGCCGATAGGCATTTAAGATATAGGTGCCGATAGGCATTTCAGATATAGTTGCCGATTGGCATTTTAAAAATAGGTGCCGATAGGCATTTCAGATATAGAAGCCGATAGGTATTTCAAATATAGGTGTCGATAGGCATTTCAGATATGGTTGCCGATAGGCATTTCAAATATAGGTGCTGATAGGCATTTCAGATGTAGTTTCCGATAGGCAAATGAAAAAATAGGTGCCGATAGGCATTTCAGATATAGGTGCCGATAGGCATTTCAGATATAGTTGCCGATTGGCATTTTAAAAATAGGTGCCGATAGGCATTTCAGATATAGAAGCCGATAGGCATTTCAAATATAGGTGCCGATAGGCATTCCATATATGGTTGCCGATAGGCATTTCAAATATAGGTGCTGATAGGCATTTCAGATGTAGTTTCCGATAGGCATTTGAAAAATAGGTGTCGATAGGCATTTCAGATATAGGTGCCGATAGGCATTTCAGATATATTTGCCGATTGGCATTTTAAAAAATGGTGCCGATAGGCATTTCAGATATAGAAGCCGATAGTTATTTCAAATATAGGTGTCGAAAGGCATTTCAGATATGGTTGCCGATAGGCATTTCAAATTTAGGTGCTGATAGGCATTTCAGATGCAGTTTCCGATAGGCTTTTCAAAAATAGGTGCCGATAGGCATTTCACATATAGGTGCTGATAGGCATTTCAGATATAGTTGCCGATTGCCATTTTAAAAATAGGTGCCGATAGACATTTCAGATATAGAAGCCGATAGGCATTTCAAATATAGGTGCCGATAGGCATTCCAGATATGGTTGCCGATAGGCATTTCAAATATAGGTGCTGATAGGCATTTCAGATGTAGTTTCCGATTGGCATTTCAAAAAAAGGTGCCGATAGGCATTTCAGATATAGGTGCCGATAGGCATTTCAGATATAGTTGCCAATTGGCATTTTAAAAATAGGTGCCGATAAGCATTTCAGATATAGAAGCCGATAGGCATTTCAAATATAGGTGGCGATAGGCATTCCAGATATGGTTGCCGATAGGCATTTCAAATATAGGTGCTGATAGGCATTTTAGATGTAGTTTCCGATAGGCATTTCAAAAATTGATGCCGATAGGCATTTAAGATATAGGTGCCGATAGGCATTTCAGATATAGTTGCCGATTGGCATTTTAAAAATAGGTGCCGATAGGCATTTCAGATATAGAAGCCGATAGGTATTTCAAATATAGGTGTCGATAGGCATTTCAGATATGGTTGCCGATAGGCATTTCAAATATAGGTGCTGATAGGGATTTCAGATGTAGTTTCCGATAGGCAAATAAAAAAATAGGTGCCGATAGGCATTTCAGATATAGGTGCCGATAGGCATTTCAGATATAGTTGCCGATTGGCATTTTAAAAATAGGTGCCGATAGGCATTTCAGATATAGAAGCCGATAGGCATTTCAAATATAGGTGCCGATAGGCATTCCAGATATGGTTGCCGAAAGGCATTTCAAATATAGGTGCTGATAAGCATTTCAGATGTAGTTTACGATAGGCATTTCAAAAATAGGTGCCGATAGGCATTTCAGATATAGGTGCCGATAGGCATTTCAGATATAGTTGCCAATTGGCATTTTAAAAATAGGTGCCGATAGGCATTTCAGATATAGAAGCCGATAGGCATTTCAAATATAGGTGCCGATAGGCATTCCAGATATGGTTGCCGATAGGCATTTCAAATATAGGTGCTTATAGGCAGTTTAGATGTAGTTTCCGATAGGCATTTCAAAAATTGATGCCGATAGGCATTTCAGATATAGGTGCCGATAGGCATTTCAGATATAGTTGCCGATTGGCATTTTAAAAACAGGTGCCGATAGGCATTTCAGATATAGATGCCGATAGGTATTTCAAATATACGTGTCGATAGGCATTTCAGATATGGTTGCCGATAGGCATTTCAAATATAGAGGCAGATAGACATTTCAGATGTAGTTTCCGAAAGGCATTTCAAAAATAGGTGCCGATAGGCATTTCAGATATAGGTGCCGATAGGCATTTCAGATATAGGTGCCGATAGGCATTTAAGATATAGGTGCCGATAGGCATTCCAGATATGGTTGCCGATAGGCATTTCAAATATAGGTGCTGATAGGCATTTTAGATGTAGTTACCGATAGGCATTTCAAAAATTGATGCCGATAGGTATTTAAGATATAGGTGCCGATAGGCATTTCAGATATAGTTGCCGATTGGCATTTTAAAAATAGGTGCCGATAGGCATTTCAGATATAGAAGCCGATAGGTATTTCAAATATAGGTGTCGATAGGCATTTCAGATATGGTTGCCGATAGGCATTTTAAATATAGGTGCTGATAGGCATTTCAGATGTAGTTTCCAATAGGCAAATAAAAAAATAGGTGCCGATAGGTATTTCAGATATAGGTGCCGATAGGCATTTCAGATATAACTGCCGATTGGCATTTTAAAAATAGGTGCCGATAGGCATTTTAGATGTAGTTTCCGATAGGCATTTCAAAAATAGGTGCCGATAGGCATTTCAGATATAGAAGCCGATAGGCATTTCAAATATAGGTGCCGATAGGCATTCCAGATATGATTGCCGATAGGCATTTCAAATATAGGTGCTGATAGGCATTTCAGATGTAGTTTCCGTTAGGCATTTCAAAAATAGGTGCCGATAGGCATTTCAGATATAGGTGCTGATAGGCATTTCAGATATAGTTGCCAATTGGCATTTTAAAAATAGGTGCCGATAGGCATTTCAGATATAGAAGCCGATAGGCATTTTAAATATAGGTGCCGATAGGCATTCCAGATATGGTTGCCGATAGGCATTTCAAATATAGGTGCTGATAGGCATTTCAGATGTAGTTTCCGATAGGCATTTAAAAAATTGGTGCCGATAGGCATTACAGATATAGGTGCCGTAGGCATATCAGATATAGTTGCCGATAGGCATTGAAAATATAGGTGCCAATAGGCATTTCAAATATAGGTGTCGATAGGCATTTCAGATATGAATGCCGAAAGGCATTTCAGGTATAGTTGCCGATTGGCATTTTAAAAATAGGTGCCGATAGGCATTTCAGATATAGAAGCCGATAGGCATTTCAAATATAGGTGCCGATAGGCATTCCATTTATAGTTGCCGATAGGCATTTCAAATATAGGTGCTGATAGGCATTTCAGATGTAGTTTCCGATAGGCATTTCAAAAATAGGTGTCGATAGGCATTTCAGATATAGGTGCCGATAGGCATTTCAGATATAGTTGCCGATTGGCATTTTAAAAATAGGTGCCGATAGGCATTTCAGATATAGAAGCCGATAGGCATTTCAAATATAGGTGCCGATAGGCATTCCAGATATGGTTGCCGATAGGCATTTCAAATATAGGTGCTGATAGGCATTTCAGATGTAGTTTCCAAAAGGCATTTCAAAAAGAGGTGCCGATAGGCATTTCAGATATAGGTGCCGATAGGCATTTCAGACATGGTTGCCGATTGGCATTTTAAAAATAGCTGCCGATAGGCATTTGAGATATAGAAGCCGATAGGCATTTCAAATATAGGTGCCGATAGGCATTCCAGATGTGATTGCCGATAGGCATTTCAAATATAGGTGCTGATAGGCATTTCAGATGTAGTTTCCGATAGGCATTTCAAAAATAGGTGCCGATAGGCATTTCAGATATAGGTGCCGATAGGCATTTCAGATATAGTTGCCGATTGGCATTTTAAAAATAGGTGCCGATAGGCATTTCAGATATAGAAGCCGATAGGCATTTTAAATATAGGTGCCGATAGGCATTCCAGATATGATTGCCGATAGGCATTTCAAATATAGGCGCTGATAGGCATTTCAGATGTAGTTTCCGATAGGCATTTAAAAAATAGTTGTCGATAGGCATTTCAGATATAGGTGCCGATAGGCATTTCAGATATAGTAGCCGATTGGCATTTTAAAAATAGGTGCCGATAGGCATTTCAGATATAGAAGCCGATAGGCATTTCAAATATAGGTGCCGATAGGCATTCCAGATATGGGTGCCGATAGGCATTTCAAATATAGGTGCTGATAAGCATTTCAGATGTAGTTTACGATAGGCATTTCAAAAATAGGTGCCGATAGGCATTTCAGATATAGGTGCCGATAGGCATTTCAGATATAGTTGCCAATTGGCATTTTAAAAATAGGTGCCGATAGGCATTTCAGATATAGAAGCCGATAGGCATTTCAAATATAGGTTCCGATAGACATTCCAGATATGGTTGCCGATAGGCATTTCAAATATAGGTGCTCATAGGCATTTAAGATGTAGTTTCCGATAGGCATTTCAAAAATAGGTGCCGATAGGCATTTCAGATATAGGTGCCGATAGGCATTTCAGATATAGTTGCCAATTGGCATTTTAAAAATAGGTGCCGATTGGCATTTCAGATATAGAAGCCGATAGGCATTTCAAATATAGGTGCCGATAGACATTCCAGATATGGTTGCCGATAGGCATTTCAAATATAGGTGCTTATAGGCATTTAAGATGTAGTTTCCGATAGGCATTTCAAAAATTGATGTCAATAGGCATTTCAGATATAGGTGCCGATAGGCATTTCAGATATAGTTGCCAATTGGCATTTTAAAAACAGGTGCCGATAGGCATTTCAGATATAGAGGCCGATAGGTATTTCAAATATAGGTGTCGATAGGCATTATAGATACGGTTGCCGATAGGCATTTCAAATATAGGAGCAGATAGGCATTTCAGATGTAGTTTCCGAAAGGCATTTCAAAAATAGGTGCCGATAGGCATTTCAGATATAGGTGCCGATAGGCATTTCTGATATAGTTGCCGATTGGCATTTTAAAAATAGGTGCCGATAGGCATTTCAGATATAGAAGCCGATAGGCATTTTAAATATAGGTGCCGATAGGCATTCCAGATATGGTTGCCGATAGGCATTTCAAATATAAGTGCTGATAGGCATTTCAGATGTAGTTTCCGAAAGGCATTTCAAAAATAGGTGCCGATAGGCATTTCAGATATAGGTGCCGATAGGCATTTCTGATATAGTTGCCGATTAGCATTTTAAAAATAGGTGCCGATAGTCATTTCAGATATAGTTGCCAATTGGCATTTTAAAAATAGGTGTCGATAGGCATTTCAGATATAGAAGCCGATAGGCATTTCAAATATAGGTGCCGATAGGCATTCCAGATATGGTTGCCGATAGGCATTTCAAATATAGGTGCTGATAGGCATTTCAGAGGTAGTTTCCGATAGGCATTTCAAAAATAGGTACCGATAGGCATTTCAGATATAGGTGCCGGTAGTCATTTCACATATAGTTGCCAATTGGCATTTTAAAAATATGTGTCGATAGGCATTTCAGATATAGAAGCCGATAGGCATTTCAAATATAGGTGCCGATAGGCATTCCAGATATGGTTGCCGATAGGCATTTCAAATATAGGTGCTGATAGGCATTTCAGATGTAGTTTCCGATAGGCATTTCAATAATAGGTACCGATAGGCATTTCAGATATAGGTGCCGATAGGCATTTCAGATATATTTGCCGATTGGCATTTTAAAAATAGGTGCCGATAGACATTTCAGATATAGAAGCCGATAAGCATTTCAAATATAGGTGCCGATAGGCATTCCAGATATGGTTGCCGATAGGCATTTCAAATATAGGTGCTGATAGGCATTTCAGATGCAGTTTCCGATAGGCATTTCAAAAATAGGTGCCGATAGGCATTTCACATATAGGTGCCGATAGGCATTTCAGATATAGTTGCCGATTGCCATTTTAAAAATATGTGCCGATAGACATTTCAGATATAGAAGCCGATAGGCATTTCAAATATAGGTGCCGATAGGCATTCCAGATATGGTTGCCGATAGGTATATCAAATATAGGTGCTGATAGGCATTTCATATGTAGTTTCCGATAAACATTTCAAAAAAAGGTGCCGATAGGCATTTCAGATATAGGTGCCGATAGGCATTTCAGATATAGTTGCCGATTGCCATTTTAAAAATAGGTGCCGATAGGCATTTCAGATATAGAAGCCGAGAGGCATTTCAAATATAGGTGCCGATAGGCATTCCAGATATGGTTGCCGATAGGCAATTCAAATATAGGTGCTGATAGGCATTTCAGATGTAGTTTCCGATAGGCATTTCAAAAAAAGGTGCCGATAGGCATTTCAGATATAGGTGCCGATAGGCATTTCAGATATAGTTGCCAATTGGCATTTTAAAAATAGGTGCCGATAAGCATTTCAGATATAGAAGCCGATAGGCATTTCAAATATAGGTGGCGATAGGCATTCCAGATATGGTTGCCGATAGGCATTTCAAATATAGGTGCTGAATGGCATTTTAGATGTAGTTTCCCATAGGTAATTCAAAAATTGATGCCGATAGGCATTTAAGATATAGGTGCCGATAGGCATTTCAGATATAGTTGCCGATTGGCATTTTAAAAATAGGTGCCGATAGGCATTTCAGATATAGAAGCCGATAGGTATTTCAAATATAGGTGTCGATAGGCATTTCAGATATGGTTGCCGATAGGCATTTCAAATATAGGTGCTGATAGGCATTTCAGATGTAGTTTCCGATAGGCAAATGAAAAAATAGGTGCCGATAGGCATTTCAGTTATAGGTGCCGATAGGCATTTCAGATATAGTTGCCGATTGGCATTTTAAAAATAGGTGCCGATAGGCATTTCAGATATAGAAGCCGATAGGCATTTCAAATATAGGTGCCGATAGGCATTCCAGATATGGTTGCCGATAGGCATTTCAAATATAGGTGCTGATAGGCATTTCAGATGTAGTTTCCGATAGGCATTTTAAAAATAGGTGTCGATAGGCATTTCAGATATAGGTGCCGATAGGCATTTCAGATATAGAAGCCGATAGGCATTTCAAATATAGGTGCCGATAGGCATTCCATTTATAGTTGCCGATAGGCATTTCAAATATAGGTGCTGATAGGCATTTCAGATGTAGTTTCCGATAGGCATTTCAAAAATAGGTGTCGATAGGCATTTCAGATATAGGTGCCGATAGGCATTTCAGATATAGTTGCCGATTGGCATTTTAAAAATTGGTGCCGATAGGCATTTCAGATATAGAAGCCGATAGGCATTTCAAATATAGGTGCCGATAGGCATTCCAGATATGGTTGCCGATAGGCATTTCAAATATAGGTGCTGATAGGCATTTCAGATGTAGTTTCCGATAGGCATTTCAAAAAGAGGTGCCGATAGGCATTTCAGATATAGGTGCCGATAGGCATTTCAGACATGGTTGCCGATTGGCATTTTAAAAATAGGTGCCGGATAGGCATTTCAGATATAGAAGCCGATAGGCATTTCAAATATAGGTGCCGATAGGCATTACAGATATGATTGCCGATAGGCATTTCAAATATAGGTGCTGATAGGCATTTTAGATGTAGTTTCCGATAGGCATTTCAAAAATAGGTGCCGATAGGCATTTCAGATATAGGTGCCGATAGGCATCTCAGATATAGTTGCCGATTGGCATTTTAAAAATAGGTGCCGATAGGCATTTCAGATATAGAAGCCGATAGGCATTTTAAATATAGGTGCCGATAGGCATTCCAGATATGGTTGCCGATAGGCATTTCAAATATAGGTGCTGATAGGCATTTCAGATGTAGTTTCCGATAGGCATTTAAAAAATTGGTGCCGATAGGCATTTCAGATATAGGTGCCCATAGGCATTTCAGATATAGTTGCCGATTGGCATTTTAAAAATAGGTGCCGATAGGCATTTCAGGTATAGAAGCCGATAGGTATTTCAAATATAGGTGTCGATAGGCATTTCAGATATAGTTGCCGATAGGCATTTCAAATATAGGTGCTGATAGGCATTTCAAATGTAGTTTCCGATAGGCATTTCAAAAATAGGTGCCGATAGGCATTTCAGATATAGGTGCCGATAGGCATATCAGATATAGTTGCCGATTGGCATTTTAAAAATAGGTGCCGATAGGCATTTCAGATATAGAAGCCGATAGGCATTTCAAATATAGGTGCCGATAGGCATTCCAGATATGGTTGCCGATAGGCATTTCAAATATAGGTGCTGATAAGCATTTCAGATGTAGTTTACGATAGGCTTTTCAAAAATAGGTGCCGATAGGCATTTCAGATATAGGTGCCGATAGGCATTTTAGATATAGTTGCCAATTGGCATTTTAAAAATAGGTGCCGATAGGCATTTCAGATAGAGAAGCCGATAGGCATTTTAAAAATAGGTGCCGATAAGCATTCCAGATATGGTTGCCGATAGGCATTTCAAATATAAGTGCTGATAGGCATTTCAGATGTAGTTTCCGATAAAAATTTCAAAAATAGGTACCGATAGGCATTTCAGATATAGGTGCCGATAGTCATTTCAGATATAGTTGCCAATTGGCATTTTAAAAATAGGTGTCGATAGGCATTTCAGATATAGAAGCCGATAGGCATTTTAAATATAGGTGCCGATAGGCATTCCAGATATGGTTGCCGATAGGCATTTCAAATATAGGTGCTGATAGGCATTTCAGATGTAGTTTCCGATAGGCATTTCAAAAATAGGTACCGATAGGCATTTCAGATATAGGTGCCGATAGGCATTTCAGATATATTTGCCGATTGGCATTTTAAAAAATGGTGCCGATAGGCATTTCAGATATAGAAGCCGATAGGTATTTCAAATATAGGTGTCGAAAGGCATTTCAGATATGGTTGCCGATAGGCATTTCAAATTTAGGTGCTGATAGGCATTTCAGATGCAGTTTCCGATAGGCTTTTCAAAAATAGGTGCCGATAGGCATTTCACATATAGGTGCTGATAGGCATTTCAGATATAGTTGCCGATTGCCATTTTAAAAATAGGTGCCGATAGACATTTCAGATATAGAAGCCGATAGGCATTTCAAATATAGGTGCCGATAGGCATTCCAGATATGGTTGCCGATAGGCATTTCAAATATAGGTGCTGATAGGCATTTCAGATGTAGTTTCCGATTGGCATTTCAAAAAAAGGTGCCGATAGGCATTTCAGATATAGGTGCCGATAGGCATTTCAGATATAGTTGCCAATTGGCATTTTAAAAATAGGTGCCGATAAGCATTTCAGATATAGAAGCCGATAGGCATTTCAAATATAGGTGGCGATAGGCATTCCAGATATGGTTGCCGATAGGCATTTCAAATATAGGTGCTGATAGGCATTTTAGTTGTAGTTTTCGATAGGCATTTCAAAAATTGATGCCGATAGGCATTTAAGATATAGGTGCCCATAGGCATTTCAGATATAGTTGCCGATTGGCATTTTAAAAATAGGTGCCGATAGGCATTTCAGATATAGAAGCCGATAGGTATTTCAAATATAGGTGTCGATAGGCATTTCAGATATGGTTGCCGATAGGTATATCAAATATAGGTGCTGATAGGCATTTCAGATGTAGTTTCCGATAAACATTTCAAAAAAAGGTGCCGATAGGCATTTCAGATATAGGTGCCGATAGGCATTTCAGATATAGTTGCCGATTGCCATTTTAAAAATAGGTGCCGATATGCATTTCAGATATAGAAGCCGAGAGGCATTTCAAATATAGGTGCCGATAGGCATTCCAGATATGGTTGCCGATAGGCATTTCAAATATAGGTTCTGATAGGCATTTCAGATGTAGTTTCCGATAGGCATTTCAAAAAAAGGTGCCGATAGGCATTTCAGATATAGGTGCCGATAGGCATTTCAGATATAGTTGCCAATTGGCATTTTAAAAATAGGTGCCGATAAGCATTTCAGATATAGAAGCCGATAGGCATTTCAAATATAGGTGGCGATAGGCATTCCAGATATGGTTGCCGATAGGCATTTCAAATATAGGTGCTGATAGGCATTTTAGATGTAGTTTCCGATAGGTAATTCAAAAATTGATGCCGATAGGCATTTAAGATATAGGTGCCCATAGGCATTTCAGATATAGTTGCCGATTGGCATTTTAAAAATAGGTGCCGATAGGCATTTCAGATATAGAAGCCGATAGGTATTTCAAATATAGGTGTCGATAGGCATTTCAGATATGGTTGCCGATAGGCATTTCAAATATAGGTGCTGATAGGCATTTCAGATGTAGTTTCCGATAGGCAAATGAAAAAATAGGTGCCGATAGGCATTTCAGTTATAGGTGCCGATAGGCATTTCAGATATAGTTGCCGATTGGCATTTTAAAAATAGGTGCCGATAGGCATTTCAGATATAGAAGCCGATAGGCATTTCAAATATAGGTGCCGATAGGCATTCCAGATATGGTTGCCGATAGGCATTTCAAATATAGGTGCTGATAGGCATTTCAGATGTAGTTTCCGATAGGCATTTTAAAAATAGGTGTCGATAGGCATTTCAGATATACGTGCCGATAGGCATTTCAGATATAGAAGCCGATAGGCATTTCAAATATAGGTGCCGATAGGCATTCCATTTATAGTTGCCGATAGGCATTTCAAATATAGGTGCTGATAGGCATTTCAGATGTAGTTTCCGATAGGCATTTCAAAAATAGGTGTCGATAGGCATTTCAGATATAGGTGCCGATAGGCATTTCAGATATAGTTGCCGATTGGCATTTTAAAAATTGGTGCCGATAGGCATTTCAGATATAGAAGCCGATAGGCATTTCAAATATAGGTGCCGATAGGCATTCCAGATATGGTTGCCGATAGGCATTTCAAATATAGGTGCTGATAGGCATTTCAGATGTAGTTTCCGATAGGCATTTCAAAAAGAGGTGCCGATAGGCATTTCAGATATAGGTGCCGATAGGCATTTCAGACATGGTTGCCGATTGGCATTTTAAAAATAGGTGCCGGATAGGCATTTCAGATATAGAAGCCGATAGGCATTTCAAATATAGGTGCCGATAGGCATTCCAGATATGATTGCCGATAGGCATTTCAAATATAGGTGCTGATAGGCATTTTAGATGTAGTTTCCGATAGGCATTTCAAAAATAGGTGCCGATAGGCATTTCAGATATAGGTGCCGATAGGCATTTCAGATATAGTTGCCGATTGGCATTTTAATAAAAATAGGTGCCGATAGGCATTTCAGATATAGAAGCCGATAGGCATTTTAAATATAGGTGCCGATAGGCATTCCAGATATGGTTGCCGATAGGCATTTTAAATATAGGTGCTGATAGGCATTTCAGATGTAGTTTCCGATAGGCATTTAAAAAATTGGTGCCGATAGGCATTTCAGATATAGGTGCCCATAGGCATTTCAGATATAGTTGCCGATTGGCATTTTAAAAATAGGTGCCGATAGGCATTTCAGGTATAGAAGCCGATAGGTATTTCAAATATAGGTGTCGATAGGCATTTCAGATATAGTTGCCGATAGGCATTTCAAATATAGGTGCTGATAGGCATTTCAAATGTAGTTTCCGATAGGCATTTCAAAAATAGGTGCCGATAGGCATTTCAGATATAGGTGCCGATAGGCATATCAGATATAGTTGCCGATTGGCATTTTAAAAATAGGTGCCGATAGGCATTTCAGATATAGAAGCCGATAGGCATTTCAAATATAGGTGCCGATAGGCATTCCAGATATGGTTGCCGATAGGCATTTCAAATATAGGTGCTGATAAGCATTTCAGATGTAGTTTACGATAGGCATTTCAAAAATAGGTGCCGATAGGCATTTCAGATATAGGTGCCGATAGGCATTTTAGATATAGTTGCCAATTGCATTTTAAAAATAGGTGCCGATAGGCATTTCAGATATAGAAGCCGATAGGCATTTTAAAAATAGGTGCCGATAAGCATTCCAGATATGGTTGCCGATAGGCATTCAAATATAAGTGCTGATAGGCATTTCAGATGTAGTTTCCGATAAAAATTTCAAAAATAGGTACCGAAAGGCATTTCAGATATAGGTGCCGATAGTCATTTCAGATATAGTTGCCAATTGGCATTTTAAAAATAGGTGTCGATAGGCATTTCAGATATAGAAGCCGATAGGCATTTTAAATATAGGTGCCGATAGGCATTCCAGATATGGTTGCCGATAGGCATTTCAAATATAGGTGCTGATAGGCATTTCAGATGTAGTTTCCGATAGGCATTTCAAAAATAGGTACCGATAGGCATTTCAGATATAGGTGCCGATAGGCATTTCAGATATATTTGCCGATTGGCATTTTAAAAATGGTGCCGATAGGCATTTCAGATATAGAAGCCGATAGGTATTTCAAATATAGGTGTCGAAAGGCATTTCAGATATGGTTGCCGATAGGCATTTCAAATTTAGGTGCTGATAGGCATTTCAGATGCAGTTTCCGATAGGCTTTTCAAAAATAGGTGCCGATAGGCATTTCACATATAGGTGCTGATAGGCATTTCAGATATAGTTGCCGATTGCCATTTTAAAAATAGGTGCCGATAGACATTTCAGATATAGAAGCCGATAGGCATTTCAAATATAGGTGCCGATAGGCATTCCAGATATGGTTGCCGATAGGCATTTCAAATATAGGTGCTGATAGGCATTTCAGATGTAGTTTCCGATTGGCATTTCAAAAAAAGGTGCCGATAGGCATTTCAGATATAGGGCCGATAGGCATTTCAGATATAGTGCCAATTGGCATTTTAAAAATAGGTGCCGATAAGCATTTCAGATATAGAAGCCGATAGCATTTCAAATATAGGTGGCGATAGGCATTCCAGATATGGTTGCCGATAGGCATTTCAAATAATAGGTGCTGATAGGCATTTTAGTTGTAGTTTCCGATAGGCATTTCAAAAATTGATGCCGATAGGCATTTAAGATATAGGTGCCGATAGGCATTTCAGATATAGTTTGCCGATTGGCATTTTAAAAATAGGTGCCGATAGGCATTTCAGATGTAGTTTCCGATAGGCATTTCAAAAAGAGGTGCCGATAGGCATTTCAGATATAGGTGCCGATAGGCATTTCAGACATGGTTGCCGATTGGCATTTTAAAAATAGGTGCCGATAGGCATTTCAGATATAGAAAGCCGATAGGCATTTCAAATATAGGTGCCGATAGGCATTCCAGATATGATTGCCGATAGCATTTCAAATATAGGTGCTGATAGGCATTTCAGATGTAGTTTCCGATAGGCATTTCAAAAATAGGTGCCGATAGGCAATTCAGATATAGGTGCCGATAGGCATTTCAGATATAGTTGCCGATTGGCATTTTAAAAATAGGTGCCGATAGGCATTTCAGATATAGAAGCCGATAGGCATTTTAAATATAGGTGCCGATAGGCATTCCAGATATGATTGCCGATAGGCATTTCAAATATAGGCGCTGATAGGCATTTCAGATGTAGTTTTCGATAGGCATTTAAAAAATTGGTGCCGATAGGCATTTCAGATATAGGTGCCGATAGGCATTTCAGATATAGTTGCCGATTGGCATTTTAAAAATAGGTGCCGATAGGCATTCAGGTATAGAAGCCGATAGGTATTTCAAATATAGGTGTCGATAGGCATTTCAGATATAGTTGCCGATAGGCATTTCAAATATAGGTGCTGATAGGCATTTCAAATGTAGTTCCGATAGGCATTTCAAAAATAGGTGCCGATAGGCATTTCAGATATAGGTGCCGATAGGCATATCAGATATAGTTGCCGATTGGCATTTTAAAAATAGGTGCCGATAGGCATTTCAGATATAGAAGCCGATAGGCATTTCAAATATAGGTGCCGATAGGCATTCCAGATATGGTTGCCGATAGGCATTTCAAATATAGGTGCTGATAAAGCATTTCAGATGTAGTTTACGATAGGCATTTCAAAAATAGGTGCCGATAGGCATTTCAGATATAGGTGCCGATAGGCATTTTAGATATAGTTGCCAATTGGCATTTTAAAAATAGGTGCCGATAGGCATTTCAGATATAGAAGCCGATAGGCATTTCAAATATAGGTGCCGATAGGCATTCCAGATATGGTTGCCGATAGGCATTTCAAATATAGGTGCTTATAGGCATTTAAGATGTAGTTTCCGATAGGCATTTCAAAAATTGATGCCGATAGGCATTTCAGATATAGGTGCCGATAGGCATTTCAGATATAGTTGCCGATTGGCATTTTAAAAATAGGTGCCGATAGGCATTTCAGATATAGAAGCCGATAGGCATTTCAAATATAGGTGCCGATAGGCATTCCATTTATAGTTGCCGATAGGCATTTCAAATATAGGTGCTGATAGGCATTTCAGATGTAGTTTCCGATAGGCATTTCAAAAATAGGTGTCGATAGGCATTTCAGATATAGGTGCCGATAGGCATTTCAGATATAGTTGCCGATTGGCATTTTAAAAATAGGTGCCGATAGGCATTTCAGATATAGAAGCCGATAGGCATTTCAAATATAGGTGCCGATAGGCATTCCAGATATAGTTGCCGATAGGCATTTCAAATATAGGTGCTGATAGGCATTTCAGATGTAGTTTCCGATAGGCATTTCAAAAAGAGGTGCCGATAGGCATTTCAGATATAGGTGCCGATAGGCATTTCAGACATGGTTGCCGATTGGCATTTTAAAAATAGGTGCCGATAGGCATTTCAGATATAGAAGCCGATAGGCATTTCAAATATAGGTGCCGATAGGCATTCCAGATATGATTGCCGATAGGCATTTCAAATATAGGTGCTGATAGGCATTTCAGATGTAGTTTCCCATAGGCATTTCAAAAATAGGTGCCGATAGGCATTTCAGATATAGGTGCCGATAGGCATTTCAGATATAGTTGCCGATTGGCATTTTAAAAATAGGTGCCGATAAGCATTTCAGATATAGAAGCCGATAGGCATTTTAAATATAGGTGCCGATAGGCATTCCAGATATGATTGCCGATAGGCATTTCAAATATAGGTGCTGATAGGCATTTCAGATGTAGTTTCCGATAGGCATTTAAAAAATTGGTGCCGATAGGCATTTCAGATATAGGTGCCGATAGGCATTTCAGATATAGTTGCCGATTGGCATTTTAAAAATAGGTGCCGATAGGCATTTCAGGTATAGAAGCCGATAGGTATTTCAAATATAGGTGTCGATAGGCATTTCAGATATAGTTGCCGATAGGCATTTCAAATATAGGTGCTGATAGGCATTTCAAATGTAGTTTCCGATAGGCATTTCAAAAATAGGTGCCGATAGGCATTTCAGATATAGGTGCCGATAGGCATATCAGATATAGTTGCCGATTGGCATTTTAAAAATAGGTGCCGATAGGCATTTCAGATATAGAAGCCGATAGGCATTTCAAATATAGGTGCCGATAGGCATTCCAGATATGGTTGCCGATAGGCATTTCAAATATAGGTGCTGATAAGCATTTCAGATGTAGTTTACGATAGGCATTTCAAAAATAGGTGCCGATAGGCATTTCAGATATAGGTGCCGATAGGCATTTTAGATATAGTTACCAATTGGCATTTTAAAAATAGGTGCCGATAGGCATTTCAGATATAGAAGCCGATAGGCATTTCAAATATAGGTGCCGATAGGCATTCCAGATATGGTTGCCGATAGGCATTTCAAATATAGGTGCTTATAGGCATTTAAGATGTAGTTTCCGATAGGCATTTCAAAAATTGATGCCGATAGGCATTTCAGATATAGGTGCCGATAGGCATTTCAGATATAGTTGCCGATTGGCATTTTAAAAACAGATGCCGATAGGCATTTCAGATATAGAAGCCGATAGGCATTTTAAATATAGGTGCCGATAGGCATTCCAGATATGGTTGCCGATAGGCATTTCAAATATAAGTGCTGATAGGCATTTCAGATGTAGTTTCCGATTAAAATTTCAAAAATAGGTACCGATAGGCATTTCAGATATAGGTGCCGATAGTCATTTCAGATATAGTTGCCAATTGGCATTTTAAAAATAGGTGTCGATAGGCATTTCAGATATAGAAGCCGATAGGCATTTTAATATAGGTGCCGATAGGCATTCCAGATATGGTTGCCGATAGGCATTTCAAATATAGGTGCTGATAGGCATTTCAGATGTAGTTTCCGATAGGCATTTCAAAAATAGGTACCGATAGGCATTTCAGATATAGGTGCCGATAGGCATTTCAGATATATTTGCCGATTGGCATTTTAAAAAATGGTGCCGATAGGCATTTCAAATATAAAAGCCGATAGGTATTTCAAATATAGGTGTCGAAAGGCATTTCAGATATGGTTGCCGATGAGCATTTCAAATATAGGTGCTGATAGGCATTTCAAATGTAGCTTCCGATAGGCATTTTAAAAAAAAGTGCCGATAGGCATTTCAGATATAGGTGCCGATAGGCATTTCAGATATAGTTGCCGATTGGCATTTTAAAAATAGGTGCCGATAGGCATTTCAGATATAGAAGCCGATAGGCATTTCAAATATAGGTGCCGATAGGCATTCCAGATATGGTTGCCGAAAGGCATTTCAAATATAGGTGCTGATAAGCATTTCAGATGTAGTTTACGATAGGCATTTCAAAAATAGGTGCCGATAGGCATTTCAGATATAGGTGCCGATAGGCATTTCAGATATAGTTGCCAATTGGCATTTTAAAAATAGGTGCCGATAGGCATTTCAGATATAGAAGCCGATAGGCATTTCAAATATAGGTGCCGATAGGCATTCCAGATATGGTTGCCGATAGGCATTTCAAATATAGGTGCTTATAGGCAGTTTAGATGTAGTTTCCGATAGGCAATTCAAAAATTGATGCCGATAGGCATTTCAGATATAGGTGCCGATAGGCATTTCAGATATAGTTGCCGATTGGCATTTTAAAAACAGGTGCCGATAGGCATTTCAGATATAGAGGCCGATAGGTATTTCAAATATAGGTGTCAATAGGCATTTCAGATATGGTTGCCGATAGGCATTTCAAATATAGAGGCAGATAGGCATTTCAGATGTAGTTTCCGAAAGGCATTTCAAAAATAGGTGCCGATAGGCATTTCAGATATAGGTGCCGATAGGCATTTCAGATATAGGTGCCGATAGGCATTTGAGATATAGGTGCCGATAGGCATTCCAGATATAGTTGCCGATTGGCATTTTAAAAATAGGTGCCGATAGGCATTTCAGATATAGAAGCCGATAGGCATTTCAAATATAGGTGGCGATAGGCATTCCAGATATGGTTGCCGATAGGCATTTCAAATATAGGTGCTGATAGGCATTTTAGATGTAGTTTCCGATAGGTAATTCAAAAATTGATGCCGATAGGCATTTAAGATATAGGTGCCGATAGGCATTTCAGATATAGTTGCCGATTGGCATTTTAAAAATAGGTGCCGATAGGCATTTCAGATATAGAAGCCGATAGGTATTTCAAATATAGGTGTCGATAGGCATTTCAGATATGGTTGCCGATAGGCATTTCAAATATAGGTGCTGATAGGCATTTCAGATGTAGTTTCCGATAGGCAAATGAAAAAATAGGTGCCGATAGGCATTTCAGATATAGGTGCCGATAGGCATTTCAGATATAGTTGCCGATTGGCATTTTAAAAATAGGTGCCGATAGGCATTTCAGATATAGAAGCCGATAGGCATTTCAAATATAGGTGCCGATAGGCATTCCAGATATGGTTGCCGATAGGCATTTCAAATATAGGTGCTGATAGGCATTTCAGATGTAGTTTCCGATAGGCATTTTAAAAATAGGTGTCGATAGGCATTTCAGATATAGGTGCCGATAGGCATTTCAGATATAGAAGCCGATAGGCATTTCAAATATAGGTGCCGATAGGCATTCCATTTATAGTTGCCGATAGGCATTTCAAATATAGGTGCTGATAGGCATTTCAGATGTAGTTTCCGATAGGCATTTCAAAAATAGGTGTCGATAGGCATTTCAGATATAGGTGTCGATCGGCATTTTAGATATAGGTGTCGATAGGCATTTCAGATATAGGTGTCGATAGGCATTTCAGATATAGGTGTCGATAGGCATTTCAGATATAGGCGTCGATAGGCATTTCAGATATAGGTGTCGATAGGCATTTCAGATATAGGTGTCGATAGGCATTTCAGATATAGGTGTCGATAGGCATTTCAGATATAGGTGCCGATAGGCATTTCAGATATAGTTGCCGATTGGCATTTTAAAAATAGGTGCCGATAGGCATTTCAGATATAGAAGCCGATAGGCATTTCAAATATAGGTGCCGATAGGCATTCCAGATATGATTGCCGATAGGCATTTCAAATATAGGTGCTGATAGGCATTTTAGATGTAGTTTCCGATAGGCATTTCAAAAATAGGTGCCGATAGGCATTTCAGATATAGGTGCCGATAGGCATTTCAGATATAGTTGCCGATTGGCATTTTAAAAATAGGTGCCGATAGGCATTTCAGATATAGAAGCCGATAGGCATTTTAAATATAGGTGCCGATAGGCATTCCAGATATGGTTGCCGATAGGCATTTCAAATATAGGTGCTGATAGGCATTTCAGATGTAGTTTCCGATAGGCATTTAAAAAATTGGTGCCGATAGGCATTTCAGATATAGGTGCCGATAGGCATTTCAGATATAGTTGCCGATTGGCATTTTAAAAATAGGTGCCGATAGGCATTTCAGGTATAGAAGCCGATAGGTATTTCAAATATAGGTGTCGATAGGCATTTCAGATATAGTTGCCGATAGGCATTTCAAATATAGGTGCTGATAGGCATTTCAAATGTAGTTTCCGATAGGCATTTCAAAAATAGGTGCCGATAGGCATTTCAGATATAGGTGCCGATAGGCATTTCAGATATAGTTGCCGATTGGCATTTTAAAAATAGGTGCCGATAGGCATTTCAGATATAGAAGCCGATAGGCATTTCAAATATAGGTGCCGATAGGCATTCCAGATATGGTTGCCGATAGGCATTTCAAATATAGGTGCTGATAAGCATTTCAGATGTAGTTTACGATAGGCATTTCAAAAATAGGTGCCGATAGGCATTTCAGATATAGGTGCCGATAGGCATTTTAGATATAGTTGCCAATTGGCATTTTAAAAATAGGTGCCGATAGGCATTTCAGATATAGAAGCCGATAGGCATTTTAAATATAGGTGCCGATAGGCATTCCAGATATGGTTGCCGATAGGCATTTCAAATATAAGTGCTGATAGGCATTTCAGATGTAGTTTCCGATAAAAATTTCAAAAATAGGTACCGATAGGCATTTCAGATATAGGTGCCGATAGTCATTTCAGATATAGTTGCCAATTGGCATTTTAAAAATAGGTGTCGATAGGCATTTCAGATATAGAAGCCGATAGGCATTTTAAATATAGGTGCCGATAGGCATTCCAGATATGGTTGCCGATAGGAATTTCAAATATAGGTGCTGATAGGCATTTCAGATGTAGTTTCCGATAGGCATTTCAAAAATAGGTACCGATAGGCATTTCAGATATAGGTGCCGATAGGCATTTCAGATATATTTGCCGATTGGCATTTTAAAAAATGGTGCCGATAGGCATTTCAGATATAGAAGCCGATAGGTATTTCAAATATAGGTGTCGAAAGGCATTTCAGATATGGTTGCCGATAGGCATTTCAAATTTAGGTGCTGATAGGCATTTCAGATGCAGTTTCCGATAGGCTTTTCAAAAATAGGTGCCGATAGGCATTTCACATATAGGTGCTGATAGGCATTTCAGATATAGTAGCCGATTGCCATTTTAAAAATAGGTGCCGATAGACATTTCAGATATAGAAGCCGATAGGCATTTCAAATATAGGTGCCGATAGGCATTCCAGATATGGTTGCCGATAGGCATTTCAAATATAGGTGCTGATAGGCATTTCAGATGTAGTTTCCGATTGGCATTTCAAAAAAAGGTGCCGATAGGCATTTCAGATATAGGTGCCGATAGGCATTTCAGATATAGTTGCCAATTGGCATTTTAAAAATAGGTGCCGATAAGCATTTCAGATATAGAAGCCGATAGGCATTTCAAATATAGGTGGCGATAGGCATTCCAGATATGGTTGCCGATAGGCATTTCAAATATAGGTGCTGATAGGCATTTTAGATGTAGTTTCCGATAGGCATTTCAAAAATTGATGCCGATAGGCATTTCAGATATAGGTGCCGATAGGCATTTCAGATATAGTTGCCGATTGGCATTTTAAAAACAGGTGCCGATAGGCATTTCAGATATAGAGGCCGATAAGTATTTCAAATATAGGTGTCGATAGGCATTTCAGATATGGTTGCCGATAGGCATTTCAAATATAGAGGCAGATAGGCATTTCAGATGTAGTTTCCGAAAGGCATTTCAAAAATAGGTGCCGATAGGCATTTCAGATATAGGTGCCGATAGGCATTTCAGATATAGGTGCCGATAGGCATTTAAGATATAGGTGCCGATAGGCATTCCAGATATGGTTGCCGATAGGCATTTCAAATATAGGTGCTGATAGGCATTTTAGATGTAGTTACCGATAGGCATTTCAAAAATTGATGCCGATAGGTATTTAAGATATAGGTGCCGATAGGCATTTCAGATATAGTTGCCGATTGGCATTTTAAAAATAGGTGCCGATAGGCATTTCAGATATAGAAGCCGATAGGTATTTCAAATATAGGTGTCGATAGGCATTTCAGATATGGTTGCCGATAGGCATTTTAAATAGAGGTGCTGATAGGCATTTCAGATGTAGTTTCCAATAGGCAAATAAAAAAATAGGTGCCGATAGGTATTTCAGATATAGGTGCCGATAGGCATTTCAGATATAGTTGCCGATTGGCATTTTAAAAATAGGTGCCGATAGGCATTTTAGATGTAGTTTCCGATAGGCATTTCAAAAATAGGTGCCGATAGGCATTTCAGATATAGAAGCCGATAGGCATTTCAAATATAGGTGCCGATAGGCATTCCAGATATGATTGCCGATAGGCATTTCAAATATAGGTGCTGATAGGCATTTCAGATGTAGTTTCCGATAGGCATTTCAAAAATAGGTGCCGATAGGCATTTCAGATATAGGTGCTGATAAGCATTTCAGATATAGTTGCCAATTGGCATTTTAAAAATAGGTGCCGATAGGCATTTCAGATATAGAAGCCGATAGGCATTTTAAATATAGGTGCCGATAGGCATTCCAGATACGGTTGCCGATAGGCATTTCAAATATAGGTGCTGATAGGCATTTCAGATGTAGTTTCCGATAGGCATTTAAAAAATTGGTGCCGATAGGCATTTCAGATATAGGTGCCGTAGGCATATCAGATATAGTTGCCGATAGGCATTGAAAATATAGGTGCCAATAGGCATTTCAAATATAGGTGTCTATAGGCATTTCAGATATGAATGCCGAAAGGCATTTCAGGTATAGTTGCCGATTGGCATTTTAAAAATAGGTGCCGATAGGCATTTCAGATATAGAAGCCGATAGGCATTTCAAATATAGGTGCCGATAGGCATTCCATTTATAGTTGCCGATAGGCATTTCAAATATAGGTGCTGATAGGCATTTCAGATGTAGTTTCCGATAGGCATTTCAAAAATAGGTGTCGATAGGCATTTCAGATATAGGTGCCGATAGGCATTTCAGATATAGTTGCCGATTGGCATTTTAAAAATAGGTGCCGATAGGCATTTCAGATATAGAAGCCGATAGGCATTTCAAATATAGGTGCCGATAGGCATTCCAGATATGGTTGCCGATAGGCATTTCAAATATAGGTGCTGATAGGCATTTCAGATGTAGTTTCCGATAGGCATTTCAAAAAGAGGTGCCGATAGGCATTTCAGATATAGGTGCCGATAGGCATTTCAGACATGGTTGCCGATTGGCATTTTAAAAATAGGTGCCGATAGGCATTTCAGATATAGAAGCCGATAGGCATTTCAAATATAGGTGCCGATAGGCATTCCAGATATGATTGCTGATAGGCATTTCAAATATAGGTGCTGATAGGCATTTCTGATGTAGTTTCCGATAGGCATTTCAAAAATAGGTGCCGATAGGCATTTCAGATATAGGTGCCGATAGGCATTTCAGATATAGTTGCCGATTGGCATTTTAAAAATAGGTGCCGATAGGCATTTCAGATATAGAAGCCGATAGGCATTTTAAATATGGGTGCCGATAGGCATTCCAGATATGATTGCCGATAGGCATTTCAAATATAGGTGCTGATAGGCATTTCAGATGTAGTTTCCGATAGGCATTTAAAAAATTGGTGCCGATAGGTATTTCAAATATAGGTGTCGATAGGCATTTCAGATATAGTTGCCGATAGGCATTTCAAATATAGGTGCTGATAGGCATTTCAAATGTAGTTTCCGATAGGCATTTCAAAAATAGGTGCCGATAGGCATTTCAGATATAGGTGCCGATAGGCATATCAGATATAGTTGCCGATTGGCATTTTAAAAATAGGTGCCGATAGGCATTTCAGATATAGAAGCCGATAGGCATTTCAAATATAGGTGCCGATAGGCATTCCAGATATGGTTGCCGATAGGCATTTCAAATATAGGTGCTGATAAGCATTTCAGATGTAGTTTACGATAGGCATTTCAAAAATAGGTGCCGATAGGCATTTCAGATATAGGTGCCGATAGGCATTTTAGATATAGTTGCCAATTGGCATTTTAAAAATAGGTGCCGATAGGCATTTCAGATATAGAAGCCGATAGGCATTTCAAATATAGGTGCCGATAGGCATTTCAGATATGGTTGCCGATAGGCATTTCAAATATAGGTGTTTATAGGCATTTAAGATGTAGTTTCCGATAGGCATTTCAAAAATTGATGCCGATAGGCATTTCAGATATAGGTGCCGATAGGCATTTCAGATATAGTTGCCGATTGGCATTTTAAAAACAGGTGCCGATAGGCATTTCAGATATAGAAGCCGATAGGCATTTTAAATATAGGTGCCGATAGGCATTCCAGATATGGTTGCCGATAGGCATTTCAAATATAAGTGCTGATAGGCATTTCAGATGTAGTTTCCGATAAAAATTTCAAAAATAGGTACCGATAGGCATTTCAGATATAGGTGCCGATAGTCATTTCAGATATAGTTGCCAATTGGCATTTTAAAAATAGGTGTCGATAGGCATTTCAGATATAGAAGCCGATAGGCATTTTAAATATAGGTGCCGATAGGCATTCCAGATATGGTTGCCGATAGGCATTTCAAATATTGGTGCTGATAGGCATTTCAGATGTAGTTTCCGATAGGCATTTCAAAAATAGGTACCGATAGGCATTTCAGATATAGGTGCCGATAGGCATTTCAGATATAGTTGCCGATTGGCATTTTAAAAATAGGTGCCGATAGGCATTTCAGATATAGAAGCCGATAGGCATTTCAAATATAGGTGCCGATAGGCATTCCAGATATGGTTGCCGATAGGCATTTCAAATATAGGTGCTGATAAGCATTTCAGATGTAGTTTACGATAGGCATTTCAAAAATAGGTGCCGATAAGCATTTCAGATATAGGTGCCGATAGGCATTTCAGATATAGGTGCTGATAGGCATTTCTGATATAGTTGCCGATTGGCATTTTAAAAATAGGTGCCGATAGGCATTTCAGATATAGAAGCCGATAGGCATTTCAAATATAGGTGCCGATAGGCATTCCAGATATGGTTGCCGATAGGCATTTAAAATATAGGTGCCGATAGGCATTTCAAATATAGGTGTCGATAGGCATTTCAGATATAGGTGCCGATAGGCATTTCTGATGTGGTTGCCGATAGGCATTTCAAATATAGGTGCTGATAGGCATTTCAGATGTAGTTTCCGATAGGCATTTCAAAAATAGGTGTCGATAGGCATTTCAGATATAGGTGCTGATAGGCATTTCAGATATAGTTGCCGATTGGCATTTTAAAAATAGGTGCCGATAGGCATTTCAGATATAGAAGCCGATAGGCATTTCAAATATAGGTGCCGATAGGCATTCCAGATATGGTTGCCGATAGGCATTTCAAATATAGGTGCTGATAGGCATTTCAGATGTAGTTTCCGATAGGCATTTCAAAAATAGGTGCAGTAGGCATTTCAGATATAGGTGCCGATAGGCATTTCAGACATGGTTGCCGATTGGCATTTTAAAAATAGGTGCCGATAGGCATTTCAGATATAGAAGCCGGTAGGCATTTCAAATATAGGTGCCGATAGGCATTCCAGATATGGTTGCCGATAGGCATTTCAAATATAGTTGCTGATAGGCATTTCAGATGTAGTTACCGATAGGCATATCAAAAATAGGTGCCGATAGGCATTTCAGATATAGGTGCCGATAGGCATTTCAGATATAGTTGCCGATTGGCATTTTAAAAATAGGTGCCGATAGACATTTCAGATATAGAAGCCGATAGGCATTTCAAATATAGGTGCCGATAGGCATTCCAGATATGGTTGCCGATAGGCATTTCAAATATAGGTGCTGATAAGCATTTCAGATGTAGTTTACGATAGGCATTTCAAAAATAGGTGCCGATAAGCATTTCAGATATAGGTGCCGATAGGCATTTCAGATATAGTTGCCAATTGGCATTTTAAAAATAGGTGCCGATAGGCATTTCAGATATAGAAGCCGATAGGCATTTCAAATATAGGTGCCGATAGGCATTCCAGATATGGATGCCGATAGGCATTTCAAATATAGGTGCTTATAGGCAGTTTAGATGTAGTTTCCGATAGGCATTTCAAAAATTGATGCCGATAGGCATTTTAGATATAGGTGCCGATAGGCATTTCAGATATAGTTGCCGATTGGCATTTTAAAAACAGGTGCCGATAGGCTTTTCAGATATAGAGGCCGATAGGTATTTCAAATATAGGTGTCGATAGATATTTCAGATATGGTTGCTGATAGGCATTTCAAATATAGGAGCAGATAGGCATTTCAGATGTAGTTTCCGAAAGGCATTTCAAAAATAGGTGCCGATAGGCATTTCAGATATAGGTGCCGATAGGCATTTCAGATATAGGTGCCGATAGGCATTTCAGATATAGTTGCGGATTGGCATTTTAAAAATAGGTGCCGATAAGCATTTCAGATATAGAAACCGATAGGCATTTTAAATATAGGTGCCGATAGGCATTCCAGATATGGTTGCCGATAGGCATTTCAAATATAAGTGCTGATAGGCATTTCAGATGTAGTTACCGATAGGCATTTCAAAAATAGGTACCGATGGGCATTTCAGATATAGGTGTCGATAGGCATTTCAGATATAGTTGCGGATTGGCATTTTAAAAATAGGTGTCGATAGGCATTTCAGATATTGTTGCCGATTGGCATTTTAAAAATGGGTGCCGATAGGCATTTCAGATATAGAAGCCGATAGGCATTTCAAATATAGGTGCCGATAGACATTCCAGATATGGTTGCCGATAGGCATTTCAAATATAGGTGCTGATAGGCATTTCAGATGTAGCTTCCGATAGGCATTTCAAAAATAGGTGCCGATAGGCATTTCAGATATAGGTGCCGATAGGCATTTCAGATATTGTTGCCAATTGGCATTTTGTAAAATAGGTGCCGATAGGCGTTTCAGATAGAGTAGCCGACAGGCATTTCAAATATAGGTGCCGATAGGCATTCCAGATATGGTTGCCGATAGGCATTTCAAATTTAGGTTCTGATAGGCATTTTTAATGTAGTTTCCGATAGGCATTTCAAAAATTGATGCCGATAGGCATGTCAGATATAGGTGCCGATAGGCATTTCAGATACAGTTGCCGATTGGCATTTTAAAAACACGTGCCGATAGGTATTTCAGATATAGAGGCCGATAGGTATTTCAAATATAGGTGGCGATAGGCATTTCAGATATGGTTGCCGATAGGCATTTCAAATATAGGAGCAGATAGGCATTTTAGATGTAGTTTCCGAAAGGCATTTCAAAAATAGGTGCCGATAGGCATTTCAGATATAGGTGCCGGTAGGCATTTCGGATATAGTTGCCGATTGGCATTTTAAAAATAGGTGCCGATAGGCATTTCAGATATAGAAGCCGATAGGCATTTCAAATATAGGTGCCGATAGGCATTCCAGATATGGTTGCCGATAGGCATTTCAAATATAGGTGCTGATAAGCATTTCAGATGTAGTTTACGATAGGCATTTCAAAAATAGGTGCCGATAGGCATTTCAGATATAGGTGCCGATAGGCATTTAAAATATAGGAGCAGATAGGCATTTCAGATGTAGGTTCCGAAAGGCATTTCAAAAATAGGTGCCGATAGGCATTTCAGATATAGGTGCCGATAGGCATTTTAAATATAGGTGCCGATAGGCATTCCAGATATGGTTGCCGATAGGCATTTCAAATATAGGTGCTTATAGGCAGTTTAGATGTAGTTTCCGATAGGCATTTCAAAAATTGATGCCGATAGGCATTTCAGATATAGTTGCCGATTGGCATTTTAAAAACAGGTGCCGATAGGCTTTTCAGATATAGAGGCCGATAGGTATTTCAAATATAGGTGTCGATAGGCATTTCAGATATGGTTGCCGATAGGCATTTCAAATATAGGAGCAGATAGGCATTTCAGATGTAGTTTCCGAAAGGCATTTCAAAAATAGGTGCCGATAGGCATTTCAGATATAGTTGCCGATGGGCATTTCAGATATAGGTGCCGATAGGCATTTCAGATATAGTTGCGGATTGGCATTTTAAAAATAGGTGCCGATAGGCATTTCAGATATAGAAGCCGATAGGCATTTTAAATATAGGTGCCGATAGGCATTCCAGATATGGTTGCCGATAGGCATTTCAAATAATAGTGCTGATAGGCATTTCAGATGTAGTTTCCGATAGGCATTTCAAAAATAGGTACCGATAGGCATTTTAGATATAGGTGCCGATAGTCATTTCATATATAGTTGCCAATTGGCATTTTAAAAATAGGTGTCGATAGGCATTTCAGATATTGTTGCCGATTGGCATTTTAAAAATGGGTGCCGATAGGCATTTCAGATATAGAAGCCGATAGGCATTTCAAATATAGGTGCCGATAGACATTCCAGATATGGTTGCCGATAGGCATTTCAAATATAGGTGCTGATAGGCATTTCAGATGTAGTTTTCGATAGGCATTTCAAAAATAGGTGCCGATAGGCATTTCAGATATAGAAGCCGATAGGCATTTCAAATATAGGTGCCGATAGGCATTCCAGATATAGTTGCCGATAGGCATTTCAAATATAGGTGCTGATAGGCATTTCAGACCTAGTTTCCGATAGGCATTTCAAATATAGGTGCCGATAGGCATTCCAGATATGGTTGCCGATAGGCATTTCAAATATAGGTGCTGATAAGCATTTCAGATGTAGTTTACGATAAGCATTTCAAAAATAGGTGCCGATAGGCATTTCAGATATAGGTGCCGATAGGCATTTCAAATATAGGAGCAGATAGGCATTTCAGATGTAGTTTCCGAAAGGCATTTCAAAAATAGGTGCCGATAGGCATTTCAGATATAGGTGCCGATAGGCATTTTAAATATAGGTGCCGATAGGCATTCCAGATATGGTTGCCGATAGGCATTTCAAATATAGGTGCTTATAGGCAGTTTAGATGTAGTTTCCGATAGGCATTTCAAAAATTGATGCCGATAGGCATATCAGATATAGGTGCCGATAGGCATTTCAGATATAGTTGCCGATTGGCATTTTAAAAACAGGTGCCGATAGGCTTTTCAGATATAGAGGACGATAGGTATTTCAAATATAGGTGTCGATAGGCATTTCAGATATGGTTGCCGATAGGCATTTCAAATATAGGAGCAGATAGGCATTTCAGATGTAGTTTCCGAAAGGCATTTCAAAAATAAGTGCCGATAGGCATTTCAGATATAGGTGCCGATGGGCATTTCAGATATAGGTGCCGATAGGCATTTCAGATATAGTTGCGGATTGGCATTTTAAAAATAGGTGCCGATAGGCATTTCAGATATAGAAGCCGATAGGCATTTTAAATATAGGTGCCGATAGGCATTCCAGATATGGTTGCCGATAGGCATTTCAAATAATAGTGCTGATAAGCATTTCAGATGTAGTTTACGATAGGCATTTCAAAAATAGGTGCCGATAGGCATTTCAGATATAGGTGCCGATAGGCATTTCAAATATAGGAGCAGATAGGCATTTCAGATGTAGTTTCCGAAAGGCATTTCAAAAATAGGTGCCGATAGGCATTTCAGATATAGGTGCCGATAGGCATTTTAAATATAGGTGCCGATAGGCATTCCAGATATGGTTGCCGATAGGCATTTCAAATATAGGTGCTTATAGGCAGTTTAGATGTAGTTTCCGATAGGCATTTCAAAAATTGATGCCGATAGGCATTTCAGATATAGTTGCCGATTGGCATTTTAAAAACAGGTGCCGATAGGCTTTTCAGATATAGAGGCCGATAGGTATTTCAAATATAGGTGTCGATAGGCATTTCAGATATGGTTGCCGATAGGCATTTCAAATATAGGAGCAGATAGGCATTTCAGATGTAGTTTCCGAAAGGCATTTCAAAAATAGGTGCCGATAGGCATTTCAGATATATGTGCCGATGGGCATTTCAGATATAGGTGCCGATAGGCATTTCAGATATAGTTGCGGATTGGCATTTTAAAAATAGGTGCCGATAGGCATTTCAGATATAGAAGCCGATAGGCATTTTAAATATAGGTGCCGATAGGCATTCCAGATATGGTTGCCGATAGGCATTTCAAATAATAGTGCTGATAGGCATTTCAGATGTAGTTTCCGATAGGCATTTCAAAAATAGGTACCGATAGGCATTTTAGATATAGGTGCCGATAGTCATTTCATATATAGTTGCCAATTGGCATTTTAAAAATAGGTGTCGATAGGCATTTCAGATATTGTTGCCGATTGGCATTTTAAAAATGGGTGCCGATAGGCATTTCAGATATAGAAGCCGATAGGCATTTCAAATATAGGTGCCGATAGACATTCCAGATATGGTTGCCGATAGGCATTTCAAATATAGGTGCTGATAGGCATTTCAGATGTAGTTTTCGATAGGCATTTCAAAAATAGGTGCCGATAGGCATTTCAGATATAGAAGCCGATAGGCATTTCAAATATAGGTGCCGATAGGCATTCCAGATATAGTTGCCGATAGGCATTTCAAATATAGGTGCTGATAGGCATTTCAGACCTAGTTTCCGATAGGCATTTCAAATATAGGTGCCGATAGGCATTCCAGATATGGTTGCCGATAGGCATTTCAAATATAGGTGCTGATAAGCATTTCAGATGTAGTTTACGATAAGCATTTCAAAAATAGGTGCCGATAGGCATTTCAGATATAGGTGCCGATAGGCATTTCAAATATAGGAGCAGATAGGCATTTCAGATGTAGTTTCCGAAAGGCATTTCAAAAATAGGTGCCGATAGGCATTTCAGATATAGGTGCCGATAGGCATTTTAAATATAGGTGCCGATAGGCATTCCAGATATGGTTGCCGATAGGCATTTCAAATATAGGTGCTTATAGGCAGTTTAGATGTAGTTTCCGATAGGCATTTCAAAAATTGATGCCGATAGGCATATCAGATATAGGTGCCGATAGGCATTTCAGATATAGTTGCCGATTGGCATTTTAAAAACAGGTGCCGATAGGCTTTTCAGATATAGAGGACGATAGGTATTTCAAATATAGGTGTCGATAGGCATTTCAGATATGGTTGCCGATAGGCATTTCAAATATAGGAGCAGATAGGCATTTCAGATGTAGTTTCCGGAAGGCATTTCAAAAATAAGTGCCGATAGGCATTTCAGATATAGGTGCCGATGGGCATTTCAGATATAGGTGCCGATAGGCATTTCAGATATAGTTGCGGATTGGCATTTTAAAAATAGGTGCCGATAGGCATTTCAGATATAGAAGCCGATAGGCATTTTAAATATAGGTGCCGATAGGCATTCCAGATATGGTTGCCGATAGGCATTTCAAATAATAGTGCTGATAAGCATTTCAGATGTAGTTTACGATAGGCATTTCAAAAATAGGTGCCGATAGGCATTTCAGATATAGGTGCCGATAGGCATTTCAAATATAGGAGCAGATAGGCATTTCAGATGTAGTCTCCGAAAGGCATTTCAAAAATAGGTGCCGATAGGCATTTCAGATATAGGTGCCGATAGGCATTTTAAATATAGGTGCCGATAGGCATTCCAGATATGGTTGCCGATAGGCATTTCAAATATAGGTGCTTATAGGCAGTTTAGATGTAGTTTCCGATAGGCATTTCAAAAATTGATGCCGATAGGCATATCAGATATAGGTGCCGATAGGCATTTCAGATATAGTTGCCGATTGGCATTTTAAAAACAGGTGCCGATAGGCTTTTCAGATATAGAGGCCGATAGGTATTTCAAATATAGGTGTCGATAGGCATTTCAGATATGGTTGCCGATAGGCATTTCAAATATAGGAGCAGATAGGCATTTCAGATGTAGTTTCCGAAAGGCATTTCAAAAATAGGTGCCGATAGGCATTTCAGATATAGGTGCCGATGGGCATTTCAGATATAGGTGCCGATAGGCATTTCAGATAAGTTGCGGATTGGCATTTTAAAAATAGGTGCCGATAGGCATTTCAGATATAGAAGCCGATAGGCATTTTAAATATAGGTGCCGATAGGCATTCCAGATATGGTTGCCGATAGGCATTTCAAATAATAGTGCTGATAGGCATTTCAGATGTAGTTTCCGATAGGCATTTCAAAAATAGGTACCGATAGGCATTTTAGATATAGGTGCCGATAGTCATTTCATATACAGTTGCCAATTGGCATTTTAAAAATAGGTGTCGATAGGCATTTCAGATATTGTTGCCGATTGGCATTTTAAAAATGGGTGCCGATAGGCATTTCAGATATAGAAGCAGATAGGCATTTCAAATATAGGTGCCGATAGACATTCCAGATATGGTTGCCGATAGGCATTTCAAATATAGGTGCTGATAGGCATTTCAGATGTAGTTTTCGATAGGCATTTCAAAAATAGGTGCCGATAGGCATTTCAGATATAGAAGCCGATAGGCATTTCAAATATAGGTGCCGATAGGCATTCCAGATATAGTTGCCGATAGGCATTTCAAATATAGGTGCTGATAGGCATTTCAGACCTAGTTTCCGATAGGCATTTCAAATATAGGTGCCGATAGGCATTCCAGATATGGTTGCCGATAGGCATTTCAAATATAGGTGCTGATAAGCATTTCAGATGTAGTTTACGATAGGCATTTCAAAAATAGGTGCCGATAGGCATTTCAGATATAGGTGCCGATAGGCATTTCAAATATAGGAGCAGATAGGCATTTCAGATGTAGTTTCCGAAAGGCATTTCAAAAATAGGTGCCGATAGGCATTTCAGATATAGGTGCCGATAGGCATTTTAAATATAGGTGCCGATAGGCATTCCAGATATGGTTGCCGATAGGCATTTCAAATATAGGTGCTTATAGGCAGTTTAGATGTAGTTTCCGATAGGCATTTCAAAAATTGATGCCGATAGGCATATCAGATATAGGTGCCGATAGGCATTTCAGATATAGTTGCCGATTGGCATTTTAAAAACAGGTGCCGATAGGCTTTTCAGATATAGAGGACGATAGGTATTTCAAATATAGGTGTCGATAGGCATTTCAGATATGGTTGCCGATAGGCATTTCAAATATAGGAGCAGATAGGCATTTCAGATGTAGTTTCCGAAAGGCATTTCAAAAATAAGTGCCGATAGGCATTTCAGATATAGGTGCCGATGGGCATTTCAGATATAGGTGCCGATAGGCATTTCAGATATAGTTGCGGATTGGCATTTTAAAAATAGGTGCCGATAGGCATTTCAGATATAGAAGCCGATAGGCATTTTAAATATAGGTGCCGATAGTCATTCCAGATATGGTTGCCGATAGGCATTTCAAATAATAGTGCTGATAAGCATTTCAGATGTAGTTTACGATAGGCATTTCAAAAATAAGTGCCGATAGGCATTTCAGATATAGGTGCCGATAGGCATTTCAAATATAGGAGCAGATAGGCATTTCAGATGTAGTTTCCGAAAGGCATTTCAAAAATAGGTGCCGATAGGCATTTCAGATATAGGTGCCGATAGGCATTTTAAATATAGGTGCCGATAGGCATTCCAGATATGGTTGCCGATAGGCATTTCAAATATAGGTGCTTATAGGCAGTTTAGATGTAGTTTCCGATAGGCATTTCAAAAATTGATGCCGATAGGCATATCAGATATAGGTGCCGATAGGCATTTCAGATATAGTTGCCGATTGGCATTTTAAAAACAGGTGCCGATAGGCTTTTCAGATATAGAGGCCGATAGGTATTTCAAATATAGGTGTCGATAGGCATTTCAGATATGGTTGCCGATAGGCATTTCAAATATAGGAGCAGATAGGCATTTCAGATGTAGTTTCCGAAAGGCATTTCAAAAATAGGTGCCGATAGGCATTTCAGATATAGGTGCCGATGGGCATTTCAGATATAGGTGCCGATAGGCATTTCAGATATAGTTGCGGATTGGCATTTTAAAAATAGGTGCCGATAGGCATTTCAGATATAGAAGCCGATAGGCATTTTAAATATAGGTGCCGATAGGCATTCCAGATATGGTTGCCGATAGGCATTTCAAATAATAGTGCTGATAGGCATTTCAGATGTAGTTTCCGATAGGCATTTCAAAAATAGGTACCGATAGGCATTTTAGATATAGGTGCCGATAGTCATTTCATATACAGTTGCCAATTGGCATTTTAAAAATAGGTGTCGATAGGCATTTCAGATATTGTTGCCGATTGGCATTTTAAAAATGGGTGCCGATAGGCATTTCAGATATAGAAGCAGATAGGCATTTCAAATATTAGTGCCGATAGACATTCCAGATATGGTTGCCGATAGGCATTTCAAATATAGGTGCTGATAGGCATTTCAGATGTAGTTTTCGATAGGCCTTTCAAAAATAGGTGCCGATAGGCATTTCAGATATAGAAGCCGATAGGCATTTCAAATATAGGTGCCGATAGGCATTCCAGATATAGTTGCCGATAGGCATTTCAAATATAGGTGCTGATAGGCATTTCAGACCTAGTTTCCGATAGGCATTTCAAATATAGGTGCCGATAGGCATTCCAGATATGGTTGCCGATAGGCATTTCAAATATAGGTGCTGATAAGCATTTCAGATGTAGTTTACGATAGGCATTTCAAAAATAGGTGCCGATAGGCATTTCAGATATAGGTGCCGATAGGCATTTCAAATATAGGAGCAGATAGGCATTTCAGATGTAGTTTCCGAAAGGCATTTCAAAAATAGGTGCCGATAGGCATTTCAGATATAGGTGCCGATAGGCATTTTAAATATAGGTGCCGATAGGCATTCCAGATATGGTTGCCGATAGGCATTTCAAATATAGGTGCTTATAGGCATTTCAGATGTAGTTTTCGATAGGCATTTCAAAAATAGGTGCCGATAGGCATTTCAGATATAGGTTTTGATAGGCATTACAGATATAGTTGCCGATTGGCATTTTAAAAATAGGTGCCGATAGGCATTTCAGATATAGAAGCCGATAGGCATTTCAAATATAAGTGCCGATAGACATTCCAGATATGGTTGCCGATAGGCATTTCAAATATAGGTGCAGATAGGCATTTCAGATATAGGTGCCGATAGGCATTTCAGATATAGTTGACGATTGGCATTTTAAAAATAGGTGTCGATAGGCATTTCAGATATAGAAGCCGATAGGCATTTCAAATATAGGTGCCAATAGGCATTCCAAATATGGTTGCCAGTAGGCATTTTAAATATAGGTGCTGATAGGCATTCCATATGTAGTTTCCAATAGGCATTTCAAAAATTGGTGCCGATAGGCACTTCAGATATAGGTGCCGATAGGCATTTCAGATATAGAAGCCGATAGGTATTTAAAATATAGGTGCCGATAGGCATTCCAGATATGGTTGCCGATA
Source organism: Venustoraphidia nigricollis (assembly GCA_034508555.1). NCBI lineage: Eukaryota > Metazoa > Arthropoda > Insecta > Raphidioptera > Raphidiidae > Venustoraphidia > Venustoraphidia nigricollis. The sequence continues at coordinate 61,440 of JAVRKA010000634.1, forward strand.
GGCATTTCAAATATAGGTGCTGATAGGCATTTCAGATGTAGTTTCCGATAGGCATTTCAAAAATTGATGCCGATAGGCATTTCAGATATAGGTGCCGATAGGCATTTCAGATATAGTTGCCGATTGGCATTTTAAAAATAGGTGCCGATAGGCATTTCAGATATAGAAGCCGATAGGTATTTCAAATATAGGTGTCGATAGGCATTTCAGATATGGTTGCCGATAGGCATTTCAAATATAGGTGCTGATAGGCATTTCAGATGTAGTTTCCGTTGCGCATTTCAAAAATAGGTGCCGATAGGCATTTAAGATATAGGTGCCGATAGGCATTTCAGATATAGTTGACGATTGGCATATTAAAAATAGGTGTCGATAGGCATTTCAGATATAGAAGCCGATAGGCATTTCAAATATAGGTGCCGATAGGCATTCCAAATATGGTTGCCGATAGGCATTTTAAATATAGGTGCTGATAGGCATTCCATATGTAGTTTCCGATAGGCATTTCAAAAATAGGTGTCGATAGGCATTTCAGATATATGTGTCGATAGGCATTTCAGATATAGGTGTCGATAGGCATTTCAGATATAGGTGTCGATAGGCATTTCAGATATAGGTGTCGATAGGCATTTCAGATAGAGGTGTCGATAGGCATTTCAGATATAGGTGTCGATAGGCATTTCAGATATAGGTGTCGATAGGCATTTCAGATATAGGTGTCGATAGGCATTTCAGATATAGGTGCCGATAGGCATTTCAGATATTGTTGCCAATTGGCATTTTGTAAAATAGGTGCCGATAGGCATTTCAGATATAGAAGCCGATAGACATTTCAAATATAGGTGCTGATAGGCATTCCAGATATGGTTGCCGATAGGCATTTCAAATATAGGTGCTAATAGGCATTTCAGATGTAGTTTCCGATAGGCATTTCAAAAATAGGTGTCGATAGGCATTTCAGATATAGGTGTCGATAGGCATTTCAGATATAGGTGTCGATAGGCATTTCAGATATAGGTGTCGATAGGCATTTCAGATATGATTGCCGATAGGCATTTCAAATATAGGTGCTGATAGGCATTTCAGATGTAGTTTCCGATAGGCATTTCAAAAATAGGTGTCGATAGGCATTTCAGATAAAGGTGTCGATAGGCATTTCAGATATAGGTGTCGATAGGCATTTCAGATATAGTTGTCGATAGGCATTTCAGATATAGGTGTCGATAGGCATTTCAGATATAGGTGTCGATAGGCATTTCAGATATAGGTTTCGATAGGCATTTCAGATATGATTGCCGATAGGCATTTCAAATATAGGTGCTGATAGGCATTTCAGATGTAGTTTCCGATAGGCATTTCAAAAATAGGTGTCGATAGGCATTTCAGATAAAGGTGTCGATAGGCATTTCAGATATAGGTGCCGATAGGCATTTCAGATATAGTTGCCGATTGGCATTTTAAAAATAGGTGCCGATAGGCATTTCTGATATAGAAGCCGATAGGCATTTCAAATATAGGTGCCGATAGGCATTCCAGATATGGTTGCCGATAGGCATTTCAAATATAGGTGCTGATAGGCATTTCAGATGTAGTTTCCGATAGGCATTTCAAAAATAGGTGTCGATAGGCATTTCAGATATCGGTGTCGATAGGCATTTCAGATATAGGTGTCGATAGGCATTTCAGATATAAGTCTCGATAGGCATTTCAGATATAGGTGTCGATAGGCATTTCAGATATAGGTGTCGATAGGCATTTCAGATATAGGTGTCGATAGGCATTTCAGATATAGGTGTCGATAGGCATTTCAGATATAGGTGCCGATAGGCATTTCAGATATAGTTGCCGATTGGCATTTTAAAAATAGGTGCCGATAGGCATTTCAGATATAGAAGCCGATAGGGATTTCAAATATAGGTGCCGATAGGCATTCCAGATATGGTTGCCGATAGGCATTTCAAATATAGGTGCTGATAGGCATTTCAGATGTAGTTTCCGATAGGCATTTCAAAAATAGGTGTCGATAGGCATTTCAGATATAGGTGTCGATAGGCATTTCAGATATAGGTGTCGATAGGCATTTCAGATATAGGTGTCGATAGGCATTTCAGATATAGGTGTCGATAGGCATTTCAGATATAAGTGTCGATAGGCATTTCAGATATAGGTGTCGATAGGCATTTCAGATATAGGTGTCGCTAGGCATCTCAGATATAGGTGCCGATAGGCATTTCAGATATAGTTGCCGATTGGCATTTTAAAAATAGGTGCCGATAGGCATTTCAGATATAGAAGCCGATAGGCATTTCAAATATGGGTGCCGATAGGCATTCCAGATATGGTTGCCGATAGGCATTTCAAATATAGGTGCTGATAGGCATTTCAGATGTAGTTTCCGATAGGCATTTCAAAAATAGGTGTCGATAGGCATTTCAGATATAGGTGTCGATAGGCATTTCAGATATAGGTGTCGATAGGCATTTCAGATATAGGTGTCGATAGGCATTTCAGATATAGGTGTCGATAGGCATTTCAGATATAGGTGTCGATAGGCATTTCAGATATAGGTGCCGATAGGCATTTCAGATATAGTTGCCGATTGGCATTTTAAAAATAGGTGCCGATAGGCATTTCAGATATAGAAGCCGATAGGCATTTCAAATATAGGTGCCGATAGGGTCAGATATGGTTGCCGATAGGCATTTCAAATATAGGTGCTGATAGGCATTTCAGATGTAGTTTCCGATAGGCATTTCAAAAATAGGTGTCGATAGGCATTTCAGATATAGGTGTCGATAGGCATTTCAGATATAGGTGTCGATAGGCATTTCAGATATAGGTGTCGATAGGCATTTCAGATATAGGTGTCGATAGGCATTTCAGATATAGGTGTCGATAGGCATTTCAGATATAGGTGTCGATAGGCATTTCAGATATAGGTGTCGATAGGCACTTCAGATATAGGTGTCGATAGGCATTTCAGATATAGGTGTCCATAGGCATTTCAGATATAGGTGTCGATAGGCATTTCAGATATAGGTGTCGATAGGCATTTCAGATATAGGTGCCGATAGGCATTTCAGATATAGTTGCCGAGTGGCATTTTAAAAATAGGTGCCGATAGGCATTTCAGATATAGAAGCCGATAGGCATTTCAAATATAGGTGCCGATAAGCATTCCAGATATGGTTGCCGATAGGCATTTCAAATATAGGTGCTGATAGGCATTTCAGATGTAGTTTCCGATAGGCATTTCAAAAATAGGTGTCGATAGGCATTTCAGATATAAGTGTCGATAGGCATTTCAGATATAGGTGTCGATAGGCATTTCAGATATAGGTGTCGATAGGCATTTCAGATATAGGTGTCGATAGGCATTTCAGATATAGGTGTCGATAGGCATTTCAGATATAGGTGCCGATAGGCATTTCAGATATAGTTGCCGATTGGCATTTTAAAAATAGGTGCCGATAGGCATTTCAGATATAGAAGCCGATAGGCATTTCAAATATAGGTGCCGATAAGCATTCCAGATATGGTTGCTGATAGGCATTTCAAATATAGGTGCTGATAGGCATTTCAGATGTAGTTTCCGATAGGCATTTCAAAAATAGGTGTCGATAGGCATTTCAGATATAGGTGTCGATAGGCATTTCAGATATAGGTGTCGATAGGCATTTCAGATATAGGGGTCGATAGGCATTTCAGATATAGGTGTCGATAGGCATTTCAGATATAGGTGTCGATAGGCATTTCAGATATAGGTGTCGATAGGCATTTCAGATATAGGTGTCGATAGGCATTTCAGATATAGGTGTCGATAGACATTTCAGATATAGGGGTCGATAGGCATTTCAGATATAGGTGTCGATAGGCATTTCAGATATAGGTGTCGATAGGCATTTTTAGATATAGGTGTCGATAGGCATTTCAGATATAGGGGTCGATAGGCATTGCAGATATAGGTGTCGATAGGCATTTCAAATATAGGTGCCGATAGGCATTCCAGATATGGTTGCCGATAGGCATTTCAAATATATGTGATGATAGACATTTCAGATGTAGTTTCCGATAGGCATTTCAAAAATAGGTGTCGATAGGCATTTCAGATATAGGTGTCGATAGGCATTTCAGATATAGGTGTCGATAGGCATTTCAGATATAGGTGTCGATAGGCATTTCAGATATAGGTGTCGATAGGCATTTCAGATATAGTTGCCGATTGGCATTTTAAAAATAGGTGCCGATAGGCATTTTAGATATAGAAGCCGATAGGCATTTCAAATATAGGTGCCGATAGGCATTCCAGATATGGTTGCCGATAGGCATTTCAAATATAGGTGCTGATAGGCATTTCAGATGTAGTTTCCGATAGGCATTTCAAAAATAGGTGTCGATAGGCATTTCAAATATAGGTGTCGATAGGCATTTCAGATATAGGTGTCGATAGGCATTTCAGATATAGGTGTCGATAGGCATTTCAGATATAGGTGTCGATAGGCATTTCAGATATAGGTGTCGATAGGCATTTCAGATATAGGTGTCGATAGGCATTTTAGATATAGGTGTCGATAGGCATTTCAGATATAGGTGTCGATAGGCATTTCAGATATAGGTGCCGATAGGCATTTCAGATATAGTTGCCGATTGGCATTTTAAAAATAGGTGCCGATAGGCATTTCAGATATAGAAGCCGATAGGCATTTCAAATATAGGTGCCGATAGGCATTCCAGATATGGTTGCCGATAGGCATTTCAAATATAGGTGCTGATAAGCATTTCAGATGTAGTTTCCGATAGGCATTTCAAAAATAGGTGTCGATAGGCATTTCAGATATAGGTGTCGATAGGCATTTCAGATATAGGTGTCGATGGGCATTTCAGATATAGGTGTCGATAGGCATTTCAGATATAAGTGTCGATAGGCATTTCAGATATAGGTGTCGATAGGCATTTCAGATATAGGTGTCGATAGGCATTTCAGATATAGGTGTCGATAGGCATTTCAGATATAGGTGCCGATAGGCATTTCAGATATAGTTGCCGATTGGCATTTTAAAAATAGGTGCCGATAGGCATTTCAGATATAGAAGCCGATAGGCAGTTCAAATTTAGGTGCCGATAGGCATTCCAGATATGGTTGCCGATAGGCATTTCAAATATAGGTGCTGATAGGCATTTCAGATGTAGTTTCCGATAGGCATTTCAAAAATAGGTGTCGATAGGCATTTCAGATATAGGTGTCGATAGGCATTTCAGATATAGGTGTCGATAGGCATTTCAGATATAGGGGTCGATAGGCATTTCAGATATAGGTGTCGATAGGCATTTCAGATATAGGTGTCGATAGGCATTTCAGATATAGGTGTCGATAGGCATTTCAGATATAGGTGTCGATAGGCATTTCAGATATAGGTGTCGATAGGCATTTCAGATATAGGTGTCGATAGGCATTTCAGATATAGGTGTCGATAGGCATTTCAGATATAGGTGTCGATAGGCATTTCAGATATAGGTGTCGATAGGCATTTCAGATATAGGTGTCGATAGGCATTTCAGATATAGGTGTCGATAGGCATTTCAGATATAGGTGTCGATAGGCATTTCAGATATAGGTGTCGATAGGCATTTCAGATATAGGTGTCGATAGGCATTTCAGATATAGGTGTCGATAGGCATTTCAGATATAGGGGTCGATAGGCATTTCAGATATAGGTGTCGATAGGCATTTCAGATAAAGGTGTCGATAGGCATTTCAGATATAGGTGCCGATAGGCATTTCAGATGTAGTTGCCGATTGGCATTTTAAAAATAGGTGCCGATAGGCATTTCAGATATAGAAGCCGATAGGCATTTCAAATATAGGTGCCGATAGGCATTCCAGATATGGTTGCCGATAGGCATTTCAAATATAGGTGCTGATAGGCATTTCAGATGTAGTTTCCGATAGGCATTTCAAAAATGGGTGTCGATAGGCATTTCAGATATAGGTGTCGATAGGCATTTCAGATATAGGTGTCGATAGGCATTTCAGATATAGGTGTCGATAGGCATTTCAGATATAGGTGTCGATAGGCATTTCAGATATAGGTGTCGATAGGCATTTCAGATATAGGTTTTGATAGGCATTTTAGATATAGGTGTCGATAGGCATTTCAGATATAGGTGCCGATAGGCATTTCAGATATAGTTGCCGATTGGCATTTTAAAAATAGGTGCCGATAGGCATTTCAGATATAGATGCCGATAGGCATTTCAAATATAGGTGCCGATAAGCATTCCAGATATGGTTGCCGATAGGCATTTCAAATATAGGTGCTGATAGGCATTTCAGATGTAGTTTCCGATAGGCATTTCAAAAATAGGTGTCGATAGGCATTTCAGATATAGGTGTCGATAGGCATTTCAGATATAGGTGTCGATAGGCATTTCAGATATAGGTGTCGATAGGCATTTCAGATATAGGTGTCGATAGGCATTTCAGATATAGGTGTCGATAGGCATTTCAGATATAGGTGTCGATAGGCATTTCAGATATAGGTGTCGATAGGCATTTCAGATATAGGTGTCGATAGGCATTTCAGATATAGGTGCCGATAGGCATTTCAGATATAGTTGCCGATTGGCATTTTAAAAATAGGTGCCGATAGGCATTTCAGATATAGAAGCCGATAGGCATTTCAAATATAGGTGCCGATAGGCATTCCAGATATGGTTGCCGATAGGCATTTCAAATATAGGTGCTGATAGGCATTTCAGATGTAGTTTCCGATAGGCATTTCAAAAATAGGTGTCGATAGGCATTTCAGATATAGGTGTCGATAGGCATTTCAGATATAGGTGTCGATAGGCATTTCAGATATAGGTGTCGATAGGCATTTCAGATATAGGTGCCGATAGGCATTTCAGATATAGTTGCCGATTGGCATTTTAAAAATAGGTGCCGATAGGCATTTCAGATATAGGTGTCGATAGGCATTTTAGATATAGGTGTCGATAGGCATTTCAGATATAGGTGTCGATAGGCATTTCAGATATAGGTGCTTATAGGCATTTCAGATATAGTTGCCGATTGGCATTTTAAAAATAGGTGCCGATAGGCATTTCAGATATAGAAGCCGATAGGCATTTCAAATATAGGTGCCGATAGGCATTCCAGATATTGTTGCCGATAGGCATTTCAAATATAGGTGCTGATAGGCATTTCAGATGTAGTTTCCGATAGGCATTTCAAAAATAGGTGTCGATAGGCATTTCAGATATAGGTGTCGATAGGCATTTCAGATATAGGTGTCGATAGGCATTTCAGATATAGGTGTCGATAGGCATTTCAGATATAGGTGTCGATAGGCATTTCAGATATAGGTGTCGATAGGCATTTCAGATATAGGTGTCGATAGGCATTTCAGATATAGGTGCTGATAGGCATTTCAGATATAGGTGTCGATAGGCATTTCAAATATAGGTGCCGATAGGCATTCCAGATATGGTTGCCGATAGGCATTTCAAATATAGGTGCTGATAGGCATTTCAGATGTAGTTTCCGATAGGCATTTCAAAAATAGGTGTCGATAGGCATTTCAGATATAGGTGTCGATAGGCATTTCAGATATAGGTGTTGATAGGCATTTCAGATATAGGTGTCGATAGGGATTTCAGATATAGGTGTCGATAGGCATTTCTAATATAGGTGTCGATAGGCATTTCAGATATAGGTGTCGATAGGCATTTCAGATATAGGTGTCGATAGGCATTTCAGATATAGGTGTCGATAGGCATTTCAGATATAGGTGCCGATAGGCATTTCAGATATAGTTGCCGATTGGCATTTTAAAACTAGGTGCCGATAGGCATTTCAGATATAGAAGCCGATAGGCATTTCAAATATAGGTGCCGATAGGCATTCCAGATATGGTTGCCGATAGGCATTTCAAATATAGGTGCTAATAGGCATTTCAATGTAGTTTCCGATAGGCATTTCAAAAATAGGTGTCGATAGGCATTTCAGATATAGGTGTCGATAGGCATTTCAGATAAAGTTGTCGATAGGCATTTCAGATATAGGTGTCGATAGGCATTTCAGATATAGGTGTCGATAGGCATTTCAGATATAGGTGTCGATAGGCATTTCAGATATAGTTGTCGATAGGCATTTCAGATATAGGTGTCGATAGGCATTTCAGATATAGGTGGTGATAGGTATTTTAGATATAGTTGCCGATTGGCATTTTAAAAATAGGTGCCGATAGGCATTTCAGATATAGAAGCCGATAGGCATTTCAAATATAGGTGCCGATAGGCATTCCAGATATGGTTGCCGATAGGCATTTCAAATATAGGTGCTGATAGGCATTTCAGATGTAGTTTCCGATAGGCATTTCAAAAATAGGTGTCGATAGGCATTTCAGATATAGGTGTCGATAGGCATTTCAGATATAGGTGTCGATAGACATTTCAGATATGGTTGCCGATAGGCATTTCAAATATAGGTGCTAATAGGCATTTCAGATGTAGTTTCCGATAGGCATTTCAAAAATAGGTGTCGATAGGCATTTCAGATATAGGTGTCGATAGGCATTTCAGATATAGGTGTCGATAGGCATTTCAGATATAGGTGTCGATAGGCATTTCAGATATGATTGCCGATAGGCATTTCAAATATAGGTGCTGATAGGCATTTCAGATGTAGTTTCCGATAGGCATTTCAAAAATAGGTGTCGATAGGCATTTCAGATAAAGGTGTCGATAGGCATTTCAGATATAGGTGTCGATAGGCATTTCAGATATAGTTGTCGATAGGCATTTCAGATATAGGTGTCGATAGGCATTTCAGATATAGGTGTCGATAGGCATTTCAGATATAGGTTTCGATAGGCATTTCAGATATGATTGCCGATAGGCATTTCAAATATAGGTGCTGATAGGCATTTCAGATGTAGTTTCCGATAGGCATTTCAAAAATAGGTGTCGATAGGCATTTCAGATAAAGGTGTCGATAGGCATTTCAGATATAGGTGCCGATAGGCATTTCAGATATAGTTGCCGATTGGCATTTTAAAAATAGGTGCCGATAGGCATTTCTGATATAGAAGCCGATAGGCATTTCAAATATAGGTGCCGATAGGCATTCCAGATATGGTTGCCGATAGGCATTTCAAATATAGGTGCTGATAGGCATTTCAGATGTAGTTTCCGATAGGCATTTCAAAAATAGGTGTCGATAGGCATTTCAGATATCGGTGTCGATAGGCATTTCAGATATAGGTGTCGATAGGCATTTCAGATATAAGTCTCGATAGGCATTTCAGATATAGGTGTCGATAGGCATTTCAGATATAGGTGTCGATAGGCATTTCAGATATAGGTGTCGATAGGCATTTCAGATATAGGTGTCGATAGGCATTTCAGATATAGGTGCCGATAGGCATTTCAGATATAGTTGCCGATTGGCATTTTAAAAATAGGTGCCGATAGGCATTTCAGATATAGAAGCCGATAGGGATTTCAAATATAGGTGCCGATAGGCATTCCAGATATGGTTGCCGATAGGCATTTCAAATATAGGTGCTGATAGGCATTTCAGATGTAGTTTCCGATAGGCATTTCAAAAATAGGTGTCGATAGGCATTTCAGATATAGGTGTCGATAGGCATTTCAGATATAGGTGTCGATAGGCATTTCAGATATAGGTGTCGATAGGCATTTCAGATATAGGTGTCGATAGGCATTTCAGATATAAGTGTCGATAGGCATTTCAGATATAGGTGTCGATAGGCATTTCAGATATAGGTGTCGCTAGGCATCTCAGATATAGGTGCCGATAGGCATTTCAGATATAGTTGCCGATTGGCATTTTAAAAATAGGTGCCGATAGGCATTTCAGATATAGAAGCCGATAGGCATTTCAAATATGGGTGCCGATAGGCATTCCAGATATGGTTGCCGATAGGCATTTCAAATATAGGTGCTGATAGGCATTTCAGATGTAGTTTCCGATAGGCATTTCAAAAATAGGTGTCGATAGGCATTTCAGATATAGGTGTCGATAGGCATTTCAGATATAGGTGTCGATAGGCATTTCAGATATAGGTGTCGATAGGCATTTCAGATATAGGTGTCGATAGGCATTTCAGATATAGGTGTCGATAGGCATTTCAGATATAGGTGCCGATAGGCATTTCAGATATAGTTGCCGATTGGCATTTTAAAAATAGGTGCCGATAGGCATTTCAGATATAGAAGCCGATAGGCATTTCAAATATAGGTGCCGATAGGGTCAGATATGGTTGCCGATAGGCATTTCAAATATAGGTGCTGATAGGCATTTCAGATGTAGTTTCCGATAGGCATTTCAAAAATAGGTGTCGATAGGCATTTCAGATATAGGTGTCGATAGGCATTTCAGATATAGGTGTCGATAGGCATTTCAGATATAGGTGTCGATAGGCATTTCAGATATAGGTGTCGATAGGCATTTCAGATATAGGTGTCGATAGGCATTTCAGATATAGGTGTCGATAGGCATTTCAGATATAGGTGTCGATAGGCACTTCAGATATAGGTGTCGATAGGCATTTCAGATATAGGTGTCCATAGGCATTTCAGATATAGGTGTCGATAGGCATTTCAGATATAGGTGTCGATAGGCATTTCAGATATAGGTGCCGATAGGCATTTCAGATATAGTTGCCGAGTGGCATTTTAAAAATAGGTGCCGATAGGCATTTCAGATATAGAAGCCGATAGGCATTTCAAATATAGGTGCCGATAAGCATTCCAGATATGGTTGCCGATAGGCATTTCAAATATAGGTGCTGATAGGCATTTCAGATGTAGTTTCCGATAGGCATTTCAAAAATAGGTGTCGATAGGCATTTCAGATATAAGTGTCGATAGGCATTTCAGATATAGGTGTCGATAGGCATTTCAGATATAGGTGTCGATAGGCATTTCAGATATAGGTGTCGATAGGCATTTCAGATATAGGTGTCGATAGGCATTTCAGATATAGGTGCCGATAGGCATTTCAGATATAGTTGCCGATTGGCATTTTAAAAATAGGTGCCGATAGGCATTTCAGATATAGAAGCCGATAGGCATTTCAAATATAGGTGCCGATAAGCATTCCAGATATGGTTGCTGATAGGCATTTCAAATATAGGTGCTGATAGGCATTTCAGATGTAGTTTCCGATAGGCATTTCAAAAATAGGTGTCGATAGGCATTTCAGATATAGGTGTCGATAGGCATTTCAGATATAGGTGTCGATAGGCATTTCAGATATAGGGGTCGATAGGCATTTCAGATATAGGTGTCGATAGGCATTTCAGATATAGGTGTCGATAGGCATTTCAGATATAGGTGTCGATAGGCATTTCAGATATAGGTGTCGATAGGCATTTCAGATATAGGTGTCGATAGACATTTCAGATATAGGGGTCGATAGGCATTTCAGATATAGGTGTCGATAGGCATTTCAGATATAGGTGTCGATAGGCATTTTTAGATATAGGTGTCGATAGGCATTTCAGATATAGGGGTCGATAGGCATTGCAGATATAGG